>JASVEL010001010.1:0-135035 GCA_032618575.1 Nicotiana noctiflora
TTTTTTTAGCTTCAAATGTTATGTGAAGAATCAAATAGACCCATATGAACACTTTTGAAGTTCAATAATGAATAAGTTGTTGTTGTATCTCATTTCATTCTGATGTTCTTCAAAGTAATATTGTTTGAATAATAGTTAGCCGTGTTGATGAGGCTTTTGGACTGTTGTAATTGGACTTTCAAAATTGCTTTAGTATAGTTGCGTTAGTGAAGCTGTCTAGTACAGTTATTTAATATAGCTCTAGTAAATTCCATTTCATTTAGAATTTGATGTTATGTTAATAGATACTCAATTACATTTAAATTCAGGTTCAAAGTAACTTGACAATGACTTACGTAGGTTTTAACACAGTTCTGGAATTGAGTTTTAACACCAGCGTTTGTTTTAAAAAGCATACAAATCCAAACACAAACATGAATTCCAATTTGATAGAAATCCAATTAGAATCAGCCTGTGGATTGAAGCATTTTTGGTTTGTTTGGACACAATATAAAAAATCTGATTTTCGCCTAGTGAGAATAATTATGGCATTAATCTGATTTTCGCCTAGTGAGAATAATTATGGCATTAAGTTCCATTTGTGTGTTTCTATTATTTGTTAAATAGATTAATTGAACAAAATTTCGTGGTAATCGAATTTGGTGGGCCACCATAGAGTCTTACAAAAATGAAAAGTTTGTCGTGTGCTTCAACTTGAAGTTGGGTCATTTGGTTTGTTTGTACACAATATAAAAATTGGTTTGTTTGGACACAATTTTTGATGTTTGGCAGCAAAGTAGGTGTAATAGTTGAATCTATTGTTTTAGTAGTGTTTTGTTCCCTTTCAATATTATTCTATATCGATGAAGTCTTAATTTAGAGTAACTGGCGTAGATTGAAGAAGTGTGCTAATGCAATTTGGGCTCTACTTGATCTTATTTTTCGGCAGTAGTTGAATCCCGCTAATGAACATTCCTAGTTTGTTGTAGTTGAGTACAATCTTTTGAAATTAGATTTGAGGTGTGCCACGCCGAACAAAAATCTCAATTACGTGGCCCTTGTTTAAATAATCTCGTATTGAGCCTTAGAATTCGAGGCGTGCCATTTAGCAAATTTCATGGCCCTCGCAAAGTGCAAATGCGAAAAGCTTTAGGCTCGTTAGTTTAATAATATTACTTTCTTAAACTGGGGTGCACATTTATGTGACCCGGATCCAAATCTCAACGAAGTCGAAATGCGTTAAAGGTCACAGGCGTATTGGTACGGTGTGATCCGAAATACATTTTCACGACGTTGCAATTCTTGGATAATAATATTAAAAGCGGTTAAGGTTAAATTTTGCATATGAGTTAAAACATGGTAAAAATCAGATAAATAAGTCGAATACAACAATTGAGCGACCGTGCTAGAACCACGGAACTCGGGAATGCCTAACACCTTCTCCCGGGTTAACAGAATTCCTTATCCAGATTTCTGGTTAGCAGACCATTAAATAGAGTCATTTTTCCTCGATTCGGGATTCAACCGGTGACTTGGGACACCTTAAATCTCCCAAGTGGCGACTCTGAACTAAATAAATAAATCCCGTTTCGATTGTCCTTTAATTGGAAAAACTCCACGCCCTCGCGGGTTAGCGGCAAAAAGGAGGTGTGACAATTGACATACTCTTGCCTACCTGGTACATTTAGAACACAGAAATATGATGAAGCTTATAGAAAGGCAAAATTCACATACATGACTCAGCACTTCTTTAGAAAAGCGACAAATGGAAAGCACTTGAATCAGTATTTCTCCAGCAAGATGAACGTGTTTGACCCTGACTGCATGTCTGTTCCCAGGGAATTAGGACCCTATAATTTATGTTAAATCCGTGCTATGTTACTTCTGGAGTTGTATTCTGTCAGTCTGTTATTATTTTTGATGGGACATGGGTTTGTTCCTAGTGAGGATTTTTGAGTTTGGTATTTACTGTTCTACTGGATTTTGCTTGTCATATAACATGAGTCCAGTTTCAGCATTCCCCCATTTATAAGCTCACTCCAAAATAAGAGGATGGCATGCTTTGTATTTATGCCTTTAATTAAAATCATGAGACAATTAGCACTTGTATGTTATCAGTCATTGCCTAATGAAAGCTTATCTAAAATTTGGCTTCTGTCCTCTTTTTTCTATTTTCATTTTCAAGTGTAATTGTTTCCTTCTATCCTTGACACACACAACCAATCTCAGAGCTACAAATCTGATATGATTGTATGGTTTTGATAATGCACTTAAGTTAAATTTAAATAACATTATAGGGAAGGGGGAAGCTTATAAAGTGTTTGATGCATTTTCTGTTCTGACAGACACCTTGACGGAGAAAAATATGTTGGTATAAGTATCAGAAAGCCGATGAGGATGGTGGTCCTGCCGATAATCAATATACCAATAGACTTTTATGATCATTGCTGACTTCAATTAAGCTCAAAATACGTAAATATTACTGTTTTGTTGATAGTATGTGCTAGAGGTTGCTAGTTTTTGCAATCTGTTAGTGTGTGAATATTGTAAAATATGGTCCTATCACTTGCTCCCCAAAATAAACGTAAGCTCAGAATAGAAAGCTCCTACTTGATGGCAATTCTGCTCCACTTGGGACCTCCTTTCACGAGAAAAAGAAAATAAAATGAGATCGGTGATTTAATTCCCATGCCTCAACTAGTACAGCTTTCAACATCTAGTTCTCCCCTCTCTCTCTCTCCCTCTCTCCCTCTCCCAGTGCCTATATTTTAGTTGAACTGCATTATAAGGTGCTTTAACGGATCAAAATACCTTGTTGACCTCAATTCCTACCTAGGAAGAAGGCAAAGCACATATGTAGTAGATCTAGTTTTATTGTGATGTGCATATTTACGGGGGATTGGGTGTGATGAAAATATCCAATTTCATTGATGCAGTCATATTGTTGGTTATAGTTCGTGAATCATTATCTATATTGTTCAAGTGTGCGACCATCTCATCTAAAAGCTTAAGCTGTTAGAGAGTGCACATTTTTATTTACTTAATTATGTCTTAAACACTCCTCCTTACGTGCAGGCTTGATTCTTTTTAATCAGGCAAGCATGTGAATTTTCTTTTTGATATTGGGTGGCGGTGAGACTCGAACCCAGGACCTCTGTGTGCTCTAATACCATGTTGAAGTGTGACACCATTTCATCTAAAAGCTTAAGCTGTTAGAGAGTGCACGCTATTATTTACTTAATTATATCTTCAACCGTTTGTTTGGGAAGTCGATGTAGGGTCTATTTCTTGGTCTTTCTTTGAGGAAAAAAAAGCATTAATGTTTGGCAGCCTATAATTGTATATTTCCTGTCATTTGATCTCAACTGACTCTTTTGTGATTCATGTTTTTATGTTCACTGCAGAATACGGGGACATCACCGATATTTACAACTGGTAGTCCATCATTCCACTAAACTACTTCATCTGGCCTAATTAAGTACAGTGAATTCGCAAGCAGTTTCAAGTATTTCACTTTGATCTACTTTATCAAAAAAAAAAAAAACAACATTTTTTCATTTTGATCTTGTTTACAAATGTGTGTTGCTTATTATCTGGTTTTATATAAACGCCTAAAGCAGGTGACAGATTGTTTCTCTTTTAGGCTCTAACAAAGTATGTTTGAAGGCTTTTTACTTTTTGAAGCCTGGAAAAGTTTCCATCTTTCTTCCTTCCTTGCTTTCCTCTTCTTCTTTTTGCCCTTCTTGAGCCGAGGGTCTATTGGAAACAACCTCTCTACCTGCATTAGGTAGGGGTAAGGTCTGCGTACAGACTACCCTCCCCCCAGACCCCACCTATTGGGATCAAACTGGTTTTGTTGTTGTTGTTAAACCTGGAAAAGTTGATTTTACTGCTCGTATCTTTTTTATATTGTTCGCTCTTCCTGTCTGACTCTATTTATTGAACTGAAACTTCAGTTAATGTGATTAGGAGCGATATGGGGCTATAAAGATTTATAACTTAAAGACAATTGTCCTACTATAATTTTTATACCCTTAAATGTATGAACGTCACCTTTTTTGCAGCAAGTACTAGTAATACTATTCTCTTTTTTCTTGAAGCTTAATCTCTCCTCCTAGACGATCCATTTAAGAAGGGAGAGTCACAACTCCTTTTTAACAGATTATAAATGGTGGAACTTGTAACAGGGTCTTGCTGAATAAGTTGAAAACTTTTTGATGTTGACATTAATGCCTAGCTTAGGGATCCCATATGGTTGTTTTAGGGCATCAAATTTGGAATTCTTTTAACTTCCAGTCAAGGATTATTCTTAGAGCCTAGAATAGGCAAACATAAATTTTCACTTCAAATTTTGGTTGAATCAAATTCTGAGAACTGGCATGTTTATACAGTGATACTTTCAACGAGAATACTCCACCTACTGATGATCCGACATATATTTCATCTCTCGGCTCTGCTGTGTACCAAGCAATGTCAAAAGCAGATAACAATGCGGTGTGGTTGATGCAAGTATACTTCTTATTCTTACCACTAATACTCTTACTTGGCTTCTGATTTATTCAATGATATCTGGTATTATTGTTATTAATTTTTCATCAGGTAATAATATGTAGCATTAATTGAGCTCTATTGTGATCTGTTGTTAATTTTTGGCATCTTAAAACTAGTAGTATAGAAAAATGTTTTGGCAGTTAAAAACATAAGAAACGTGAGCTAACCATTGGGATTTAATTAGTATTTACACGTAATCTAGAAAGGAAAAACATCTAATTACATCCCTAAAAATCTCCTAATTATATGGTTATAGGGATCGAGATACTTTTAATATTTACAAGGTATGAATCCTTGCTATTTTAACCAATTTGAGACAGTACATATTTATGGTTTATTCGTGAATTTTCTCAAGGAATTTCCTGGATATAAGTGCCATTGACTGTATTTACCTTATCAGGAAACAAAGTGCCATTGACTGCAGGGACTGTATTATTAATCAAGTTAGTGCTTAGATGGGATCATTTTACAGAAGAATTTTGTTTGTTGGAAGGCTCTGAAGCTAGCTGGTTTCTCATACTTTTAACATTTTAGCTCAAATTGTCCCGAGTTTAAGGCTGATCTAAGGATTTTACTGGTTCATTGTGTTGTTACTTATACACATATCATTATGCATGTGAATCCTGGATCCAAGTAGACTGTGGAAGTTGAATCAATAACAGGAGCTTTTCATTCATTAGTTTTTAGCAAACTGCAGATGGATTATTATGTCGTTAGGTCTGAATCTTGTGGTGGATGAGAGTTCATTTGTCAATGAATCTATTCACCCGGTATTGACTTATGTATAAAAATTTGCTTTGAGACGAAATTTTCTTGTGTTTGACCTCTTTGCTCCAGTCTACATTAGAAGTTAGCTTTGTGTTTCTGGATTACTGCATGAAGTCATGAACGAACTTCTATTTAATTGGCAACATGCAGGGTTGGCTATTTTACTCTGATTCCAAATACTGGAAGCCACCGCAGATGGAGGTACATTTCTGTAGAGAAATTAATCTTATTTCCTTTTATGATAGGGTCAGACCGCCATGTCATTTTGTACTTTCAGTTAGTATATCCGTTTTTCATATTTTTTTGTGAGTTGTGTTGCAACATTAAATATTTGTTAGAATGTTAGAATATTAAATTCTTAAGTTATTTTTTTATCGTAAATTCTTATTGTCCGACATTTGATAATATCATATGTATTTGATTTGATGCTTATTAATGGGTTTGTCTTGTATTCAAATTATCCAGTCATCAATACATTTCTCTCTTCTCTTATTTTTTCACATGGTATCAGTCTCTGCAGTTTTAGTTGAGACCCAAGTAGCTTCTGTCCTTGTGCTTAGTGGATGGCAGTCTTATGTTTTCTGCACTGGCAAAGTTTTTCTTCTTTTCATAATCTTATAACACTCTTTTCATAGTTTACCCATTCTAATTTGTTTCTGGCGATTGTTCTGGAGGCACTACTCCTATTTCTGGTGATCACTCTGTGACTCTGGCGATCATTTTGGGGTCACCACACCTATTTTCTGTGACTGCTTTAGTGGCACTGTGCCTCTTGTCTGGTAATTCTTTTGTGGTTATCCGATGATTGTTTCAGCGCATTGCACCGCTTTCCGGTGACAGTGCATATTTTAATGACCATTCTGGTGGCACCAATGCCTCTTTTCTTTGGTTGCCGTTGAGGTGACACCGCACTTTCCTATGTTCTTTTCGTCGATTTTTTTGCAATCAAAACTTTTCCAGCGAGATTCCTTCGACCATAACTTTTACGATGACTTTCTGGCAAATTTTCTGATAGTTGTCCTGGCAATACTATTATGTAGTTATTTAATTTTGTGTTAACGAAATAAGTGAAGTCCAGTTGATTTCCCCACATTTCAGTGTTAGAATATGGGACAGCGTTAGAATTTCCAGTTGCTTGTTAGAATTTAAGTGTTAGTGTTAGAATGTCAGATCATTTTAAGTTGCATATCGTCCCACTTACGACAGTGTTTGACACCTATATATTATAGGTGTCTTGTTTTCCTCAAGTTATGATATTAGCATTATATTTCTTCTCCTCTTATTTTTTTCACAACTTACCACTCAGAAAGGTGTTACTAAATGTTTCATGCTATTTCACTGACCCACATGCAATTCCATCTGCGCTTCTGATTCTGTCACTGCTTATATGCATATATCCACTAAACACCGCGTGAGATGTATCAGGAGAAAATTAGAAATAGAATATCTATGATTTGAAGTATATATGAGTGTGAGGTTCTTACATTTCTTTATCTCCTTTTTAGTTATGTGATAGTATCACTTATCAAAGAAAAGGTATGTGATAGTATCATACTCTTGATGTCGGTCATTACAAAAATGGATACCATGAGGAGCTTTTCCTGTTCACTGATAAGTGTACTCAGATAGTACTAAATGATACTTTCTGAACATCTAAGGGATTGACAGGTTTTCTGTCATTTACGTGGTACTACTTACCTATTCAGAAGAAATTTGTTGCTCACGTTACCTACGTGACTGGAAGGCACTTATTCTTCTCCTGCTATAAAATACTTAATTTTGAGGACAAAATGATCTCCTCATTCGTGCCATATTTGTACAGTCAACCTTTATTAACAAAAACGACAAAATGAAAGATTGCACCCCCATTTTTCCCGTTATAATTAACATACATAATTTTAACTTTTTGCTTCTGAACAGGCACTTTTACATTCTGTTCCACACGGGAAGATGATAGTTCTTGATCTATTTGCTGATGTCAAACCAATATGGAAATCATCCTCTCAATTCTATGGCACTCCTTATATCTGGTAATCAGAGGATTCTATGTGAAAAAAACTATATATAGTTTGGTTTCTGGAAATGTTATTTTCATTTGTTATTGAAGCTTGAATGTCACCTAATTTCCCCCCCCCCCAATGTTACTGTAACAAAATATAAAAGGTGTATGCTGCACAACTTTGGAGGCAATATCGAAATGTATGGAGTGTTAGATGCTGTGGCTTCTGGTCCTATTGATGCCCGTGTTAGTGAGAACTCAACAATGGTAAAATGTCTATCATTTCACAAAACTTTTTTTCTTTTTTCTTTCTGAAGTTATTATTCAGAATTTTAAACTATTAATGATTTTATATCCCTCTTATGCTATTATGATGTAATTGAGTTTTTTTAGTCCATTTCCTTGAAGTTGTTAAATGTCCATTACTATTTACTTTTCTTGCTCGGTGCTCTACGGCAGGTTGGTGTTGGTATGTGCATGGAAGGAATAGAACACAATCCGGTTGTCTATGAGCTGATGTCCGAAATGGCATTTAGAGGGGATAATTTTCAACTTCAGGTAACAACCTTTTGTCAATTAGAAGTCATTAGGATTCACGATAATTATCACCAGAGGAATTTTTTTGTTCATTTTATTATAAGGGCCTTTTCAATTCAATCTCCTCTCCATTTTAACCATATCCCTTCTAAGCTCGTTATACAACAAGTTTTGCAAAAGGATAAACTTTTACTTTAGAACACAAAAGTGTAAAACCTATAAAAGTGAATTAACTTACTTCAAAAATAGAAGTGAATTAACTTTCAGTCAAGAACTCTTTGTCTCTTTTTCTTTGCTGAGTTCTTTTGCTTTTTATAAATTTCTCCTGCAATCTTTTGAAACTACAAAATATATCTAACCTTGTAAAAATTTGTTGATTTTGACCAAAGATGATTTTCAATCTTAATGGTAGAGATTTACTTTGATATTAGGAAAAATATTCGAGATAACAAACTATTTACTGCACCAAACAAGCAGTAGCGGTGTCTTGAGGATGAAGTTTGAACAGATTGGACTCTCTGTTGTTTTCATATCCGTTTTTTGTCAAAAGGCTCATGTTTCTATATTCCTTTCCCTTTATGAATGCAGAAATAGGAATTAAGCTTAGTTATCTTTAATGAGTTTTACTGACTTTTAGACATATTTTATCGGGAATAATATCTCATCTATTTCTCTATATCAAGCTGTTACCACTTATCAGATGCATCTTGAAGGGTGTGATATAATTCAGTAGTTTTTTGCTGTTTTACTGAAAGATGATTTATGCTGATGCAGTTTCCTGCATACTTATTGCACTCAATATCAATCCATCTACGATTATGCTAGTTTTATATTGTGAGAAACCAAAAAACTACTAATGTGGTTTATCATATGAGGATGTGCAGTTTTAAGATTGATTTTTGAATACACTATTACATTCCCATTTAATTATGTCTTATCACTATGTTGCCTAAAATTGGAAATTGAAAGCATATAAAACACTGGAACAGTGTTCCCTTATAAAATATAACAAAAAGCATTAGAACAGTGTTATATCTGTGCCTATGATATTGTTTATCATCTATGGTGTCAGCTTCAAAAGGAAGCCTGAGTTATGCCGACCAGTGTGTATTTGATGCGTCCTGTCATGTCTTGTCTCATTAAATTTATTTCAATCTGGTAAATCCTACCCTGAATAGCATGCCTTAAGTTTGTGTCACTTAAACCCTATCCCGTAACGCCTAAACCCCTGCCCAGGAGTCAATAATGGCCCTTTCACTTTGTTCCCTTGGTGACTCGAACCCCCAAACTCTCTTGGGTGGAAGTGGTGTGCTCTTCCCATTGGAGCGACCTACTTGTCTTCTTTTCTCCTTGATAAAGTAAAAAAAAATTATACTAGTGATTAAAAAGGCAAACAGGGACAATGTCTGAATAAACTTCTCAAAAACGCCCGCGGCAGTGGATTTGTCTCTTAAACTCATATTCACTGGCCTCGCCTTTGTTTAATCTCCTAAAACTGTTTTTTACAGCTTCATATGTTTAGCATTTTATTGAAACATTTAAAGCGAAATATTTCTTTAATGCCTTTCCTCACATCATAATTTGTTTGTTTTGCTGCATAGGGTTGGTTGCAATCCTATTCTCGCAGACGTTATGGTGAAGTGAACGATCAAATTGAAGCTGCTTGGGACATCCTTTATCATACAATTTACAATTGCACGGATGGCATTGCTGTAAGTTCTTCATAATTGTCAGTGCTTAAACATTTAATTCTACATCTTCTGATAGTAAGGAGAATGGTATAATCATGTCTTGTATATCAGGACTTCATAATTGTCAGTGCTTAAACATTTAATTCTACATCTTCTGTATGCTTTGGTTGAACTGATAACTAGGCAATATGTTTCTAGCTAAACCTATGATGCAATTTTTTTTTTTTTTTTTTTTTCAAACCCCTCCCAAATTAGGAGGATCTATAGTGTTTCCACACTTCCCCTCCATGGTGACTCGAACCCAGGACCTAACGGTCGTAGGTGAAGGTGCTTACCAACTGAGCAAGCCTCACTTGTCACCTATGATGCAATTAGCTACTCATTTTTTTTCTCGGCATCTTATTACTGAACACTAAACGAACGTCCAGACCTAATTTCTATCTTCAGCAAAAAATGCATATCTTTCATAATTGTAATCTATTCGGGAGAAAAGAGAGAGATCATATATCTGAAAGAAAATTCTTTGGAAGCACTAAATGTTTACATCCCAGTTTTCATGGTTTGTTAATGGCATTTACTTCTTCCTCACCCTGGCCCTTTACCTTGTGCAATGTTGTAGGATCACAACAAAGACTACATTGTGGAATTCCCTGACTGGGACCCCTCAGGGAAGATGGGAACTGATATCTCGGGGACTGATAGTTCCAGTCAGAATCAGATGCAAAAACTTGCAGGGTTCCAGTGGAACAGACGTTTTCTTTTCTTTGAAAAGAGCTCCAGTCTACCAAAGCCTCACCTATGGTATTCTACAGAGAATGTCATTAAGGCATTAAAGCTATTCATTGATGCAGGAACAGAACTTTCTGGAAGCCTCACATATAGGTAAATGCTGATTCTGACTTTCACAACTGATGAAAAATGACTTTTTATCCCTTTATTGCAGGTACCTGTATATTTTATCTGTCTATTCATTCTAATTCTTAAAAAGAGGGGTTAAAAAACTAATATTTTCTAAGAAAACCTCTGCATCTGTATCACTAAAGTTGATCCAAATTTGTCAATTTGGTTGAAGCTTTAAAAATTTGCACGAAACCTTTGTCACACATAAGAAGACTCTACTATTGGATAGTATAACCCAGAATACTAGACATGTTATGTAACTTAGCAAAAGAGAGAAGCAACAACAACAACCCAGTAGAATCCCATCCAGTGGGGTCTGGGGAAGGTAAAGTGTATGCAAACCTTATCCCTACCCCGGAAGGGGTAGAAAGGCTGTTTCTGGGAGACCCTCGGCTCAGAGTCAATAGATTTGTGACAACAAAATCCGTAAAAATAATATCAACAACGTGAGAGACAAAAAATAAATGGAAAAGCAGTACCACAAATATTATACAAAAGCGTGAAACACAACATAAAACGACCGCCCGACTACCCCTTAACCTACAACCCTAATGCTCAACTACCCCTTAACCTACAACCCTAATGCTCGACCTCCACACCTTCCTATCTAGAGCCATGTCCTTGGAAATCTGGAGTCGCGCCATGTCCTGTCTGATCACTTCGACCCAATATTTCTTAGGCCGCCCTCTACCTCTTCTCGTACCTGCCAAAGCCAACTGTTCACATCTCCTAACCGGCGCTTCTAGGCTTCTCCTCTGCACGTGACCAAACCATCTAAGCCGCGCTTCCGGCATCTTGTCGTCCACCGGAGTCACGCCCACCCTCTCCCGAATATCTTCATTTCTAATCTTATCCAGCCTAGTGTGCCTACACATCCACCCCAACATCCTCATTTCTGCAAGTTTCATCTTCTGGATATGTCTTCTTGACTGGCCAACACTCAACCCCATACAACATGGCCGGTCTAACCACCGCTCTATGAACTTACCTTTAATAGCAAAAGAGAAAAGCAACTTACTAAAAACAACATCCTCATTTCTGCAAGTTTCATCTTCTGGATATGTCTTCTTGACTGGCCAAAACTCAACCCCATACAACATGGCCGGTCTAACCACCGCTCTATGAACTTACCTTTAATAGCAAAAGAGAAAAGCAACTTACTAAAAACAAGTGGTTCTTTTGTTCCCGCAGTCTACGCCAGGATATTGTCAAGTTTACTGATATTGAATGAAAGGAAATTAGAGCCACTTATATAGTTTTTAAAGCACCCTAATAATCTAAGTATTGTACAATGGTGACATTGGTGGTCAAGGGAAACTGCAAATGTAGCCACTACTCTTTTGCAAAGTCCTGGTGAAGTATCTTTCTAAACGTCCCCCTTGTGTGGAATTCATAACTTGTGACTGATGGCTTCAACAAACTTTCAGAAACAAGCCTCCTGATGTTCTGCATCTGCTGGCTTTACCCTTCACCAATCAGAGCTTCAACTCTGCCATTGTCAATGATCGAATATTCTGAATAACGGATCTATGTGATTTTTAAAAGAAAGTGTCTGTTCTGTTTTGTGGCTTTCTTTTAGCAGTTGCAAAATAAGTTTAGCAGCTTCCTTTTAAGTGCAGAATTTTCGAGTGGAACCCGCGATTGGATAATATCTTCTATGTTCTCTGTTCTTTTTAAGAATCACATAAATGTTTTTTCCTAAAATCCATTGGTTATGTGACATTTTTGAGGAGCCACTACCCCAGATGATCCTGTATGTTAGCAATATTTTATAGATGTATTCCATAATTATACCGAAAACAGTTCAATTTCAAGAAAAATGAATTGCAATTTTTCTATAAAGACAACTTCATTTCCACAGAATCCACTTTCCGCAAGTATAATAAAACACTAACTTTTCCCTTAATAGTCGTCCCTAAACAAATGTGACATCTAAGCTGGGAGAAAGGAGTAGAACATTTTAATAAGTAATTATTAACTGTGAAGTACTGTTTCCATTGAACCTCCAACTCATGAAGAAATGAAAAACGGAAAGTCAGGGATGTGTGTATATGCTATTTCAAGCAGTGGGTAATACAAGTCAAATTCCAAAACCTATTTTTCAGGACCATTTGATGTATTTGTGGGCTTCCCATTGTCTTTCACATCACAGAGCACACGCTTTCTGTTTAGTTGGAATTGCTACCACTGTTTCAATTTATATGACATTTTTTTAATGGAAATGGAGCTTAAGAAAATAAGAGATTGTTGACATATAAGTTTAATATATATTATGTACAAAAAAGCACCCTTATATTCTAGCTGTCTTCAATATACCATGTCAATTTCATGAGAGCATGTTATTTTAACAAAATGAGAATGTTAATAATAAAGAGGTATCAGATATAAAAGTACCGAAGGGTGGGGTATAACAGTCGGTGAAGTGGGTGAAAATCGTGGGAGAGCAGAGTTCAAATCTCAATAGAGACATAAAATATTAGGTAATTTCTTCTCATCGGCCTAATCCTGGTAGGTAGATTTATCTGGTGCTTGTGTTGGGGAGTAGTAGGTACCTGGCGGAATAGTTGAGTGTGTGCAAGCTAGCCCAAACACTATTGTTAATTAAAAAAAAGGAGTTACCAAATAGAGAAAGCTGTTAATCTTCTCGGAACTAACAATAAGAAAGATTGTGATATAAAGTGAAATAGAGAGAGTAATTGTTATTATAACTCATAGAGTAACTTCAAAATTCCTTAACAAAGAGAAAGGTATTGGGAGAATACTAAATAGATATTAGAATGTCAAAATGTAAAACCTTGAACTCTATGAAATTCTTGCAACTTTGAACAGGTGCTAGAATGTTATTCTTCTCATGCGAACAATGAAAATGATCAGAAATGTGAGAATCACTCTACTTGTGTATTTGGCTTCAACAGATATGATTTGGTGGATTTAAGCAGACAGTCACTTTCCAAGCTTGCAAACAAGGTCTACTTGGATGCAATATCTGCTTTTCGCCATGAGGATGCTAAAGCATTGACTCTGCATAGTCAGAAATTCCTTCAACTCATCAAGGACATTGACAGGCTTCTAGCAGCTGATGACAATTTTCTACTTGGAACCTGGTTGGAGAGTGCCAAAAATTTGGCTATGAATTCTGATGAGAAGAAGCAGGTCAGAACAGCTTAATGAAGATTATTTTCTTATTATTTTATGAAGAGCGAAATGAAGATTCTTGTAACTTCTGTCAATTTGAGTAACTTGATTTAACAGGAAAAGAAGAACTAGAGTGAAACTTGTTAAGTTGAATAACTTAGTTAGCAGTGTATTATCATGTCCCTTGCCTTGGTAGAATAATAGAAAAACAGATGATGAAAAGAAACAAGTAAGTGAAAGTAGCTTCTCCTCCATTTGCTGGTCGTAGACTTTGTATGTAATCTAGTTTCATAATTTAGGAATTTATGGTAAACCCCCAACTAGACTTTTGGCACCAAATTGTCCCCTCTCTGTGATTCACATCACTAAGCTACATTCTTTTATCGAAAATCTTATTAGTCTCCTTCTATGGGACCGACCCAATGACCCGCCTCATGAGAAAAGCTTGCTTAGGCAAAACACTTTCCATTACATTAGTAGGATGTTATTTTTCCAGCTTATGGAAATGGCATGAATAGTAGTAGGAGATTTGCAAAATGGGTAATCCTTCGTCCAGTAAAAATTCTCATTTATTATTTTTCAACTGATCCCGAGTTTCAAACAAACTTTCCATGTCTGAGGAGGTTCAGTCTCATGAATCACTAGACAGTAATAATGTAATGAGTTCTTCATGACTGTCTACTGATCCTTTGGTTTTTTATTTTTAGTACGAATGGAACGCAAGGACACAAATAACTATGTGGTTCGACAACACAAAGTACAATCAGAGTCAACTTCATGATTATGGTAAGCTTTTTCCCCATCAGATAATTCATATTCTTTACTTCTACTTCATATCATAAAAATTGTTAAGAATTTGATATTTTACTTGTCTTCACTCAGCAAACAAGTTTTGGAGTGGCTTATTGGAAGCATACTATCTTCCACGAGCATCAATGTATTTCGAGCTCCTTTCTAAAAGCTTAGAAGAAAAAGTGGACTTCAAGTTGGAGGAATGGAGAAGAGAGTGGATCGCATATTCAAATAACTGGCAAGAAAGTAGAGAGCTTTACCCTGTGAAGGCTCAAGGAGACGCCCTTGCTATTGCTACTGCTCTATTTGAGAAATATTTCAGTTGAGATGAGATTATCCATTTCCACAATTAAACATGAACAAAAATGGAAACCCTTCACTTGTATAATTGTCTTATTACCCAACAACTGATATTGCAAAGAGAGCTATAGTTTTCATGACTTATCCCCTCTTTAGCAGTGTTCAGATCTAGTAAGTTGGTGAGTATTTCCTGTTTCAATCAAAATGTGAACAACTTTCCCTATTACAAATCCATTAACTTTCATTTTCCGATTGTCATACAACCTAGTCATTGCATGCATAGATGCTTGAGGGGCCCAGTCTTAACTTCCTGTTCCATCTCCTGAGGCTACACTAGGGTGTCGGTGGTTCGGTTCGGCCGGTTTTATAAAATTTGTACCATACCTATTTTTCGGTTATTCTATTATGTATAACCAAAATTAGACTTTTCGAAACCGTCCCAATCATGTCGGTTTCTCTTCGGTATCGGTACGGTTCGGTTATTTTTCAGTATTCTTTTAAATGTCATGTCAATTTTACTAGTAGACGTAGAATGCATTAACATACATTCTTTTACTTGATCTAGCAAAACTCTCTAAACATTTTTACTGTTTAAATGGTGATGAACTAAAAGAACATGGAAATAGCTAGAGTATAGATCCATCAACTATTCTATAACAATCTAAAAACAACCAAGTAAAAGCAATAAAAATATAAATCACACGAGTGGAATGATATTAACCAAGTTGGGATTCAAGAACAAAGTCTATAGAAGATTAAATATTCAAAAGGATAAATCTAAATTATATGAAATGAAACATATTCAATACATTATAGTTTGCTAATCATAATCGCTAGAATACTTTGTGTTTTGCTAATAGAAATACTTGAAATAACTTAGTTTAAGTGGAAGTAGCATAATAGGTTCTAGGAATTAGTATTTTGAGTTTAATTACTTGTTGACTTCTAACAGTTTTTATAATGGGAAAAAGGCCAAAATTATACCCCTACTATCGAAAATTAGTCATGTTAGTACCCCGTTCTACTTTATGGCTAAAAACATCCCTACCGTTAACAAAGTATGCAAAATTGTCCCTACCATTACTAAAGTAGATAAATTTATACCTAAATCTAACACATTTGGGAAAAAGGCCAAAAAAGTACCCCTACTATTGAAATTTATCCACGTTAATACCCCGTTTTACTTTCGGGCTAAAACAATACATGACGTTATTAAAGTAAGAGAAATAGTACCCAAATCTAACGGAGCTCCTACGTGGCAACATGGTCCCTCTTAATAATGTGCCAACTAACTAATAAATTGCCAACTAGACTATTACAACCCGCCCCACATTATAAGCTGCCCCATTTGATAACCCCTCCACCTAAAAACAATCTCAATCGAATAAACCTAGGGTTCAAGCTCAAATTCTTCAACTTTGCCTCTTTCTTTCTCCTTTGCTCGACTCTATTTCTCTCATCTTCATCAATATCGCAAAGCAATACTTCTTCTCAAAGAAGAACCAAGTAGACTGATATTTCCCATTGGTCTTTAAAATCCTCGTCATATGTGCTCCTTGCAGTCCACCATAAGTACTTCTTATATTCCACATGTCCCCATTTTTTGCACCAATTTGCCTCTATGTGCCTTACACAATATTTATGGTGTGCCTTAGGAAGAACCAAGTGGATTGAAACAATCAAACCCTTAAAATGGAAAAATAGTAAAGAAATGCATAAAAAACTAAACATCTCGAGTAATGCAACAGTGGAACAAACCAATTAAATGCAGTAATGAAACTGTAATAAAATACAACAGTAATGAAACTAATGAGATGCTACAGAACAGTAATGAAATGCAACAGTTATGAACTAATGAGATGCAACAAAACAGTAATAAGATGTTACAGTTATAAAATAATGAGATGTAACAAAATAGTAATGAGATGCAACACTGAAGAATAGAGGCAAAAGTTTACTAAATGAAACAGTAAAGTCATACCTTTTGTATATCTGAAATAAATGTAATCCCTTCTCCACTTTTGAGGTCCAATAAATGTTGTAGCAGCCTTAAAAACCAACTCCATGTCACTTTGGTCTCTTTATCAACAACAGACCAAGCTAAGGGATAAAAATGCCTCATGGAGTCTTGGCCAACAACTACTAACAGTTAACCCTTGCATTTCCCTTTCAGAAAGGTTCTACCCAAGCCAATGAATGGTCTCAACCCACTCTTGAATCCCATTTTCAATGCCTGAAAGCAGATGTACATTCTTAGGAATCTTCTTTTACGTATTAACGTGGATAAATTTCAATAGCAGGGGTACTTTTTTGGCATTTTCCCCAAATCTGTTAGATTTAGGTACAAATTTATGTACTTTAGTAACGTTAGGGACAATTTTGCATACTTTGTTAACGGTAAGGACAATTTTAGCCGTAAAATAGAACGGGACACTAACGTGACTAATTTTCGATAGTATGGGTATAATTTTGGCCTTTTTCCCTTTTATAATTTCAAGGCCCATGAAAAATTTAATGCTTTATTATTTTTAAACTACATAAATATATTTTCCAGATATTAAATTTATTCAGTACAGTTCGGTATTTTTCTGATTTATTTTCATAAAATAAAAATAAAAACCGGTTCGGTACGGTTCTCAAATATCCATTGACACCCCTAGGCTACACACACAGGAATTCTGTATAATATCCCTGATATTGTCCGCTTTGGGTCTAGGCCCCACATTTTAAAATGTGTCACTAGGATCTATGTCTTGTTTACTTATATACTCATTATCTCTCCTGTGTTTTGTCAATATGAGATTCGCTCGTGTTACATTATGCTCCAATTTTTCTACTAAAGTACCTTCAGGAATTACATCCACCTCCATATACAGAAGTTCCTTCACTCTCCTGTCTTATAACTCCCCTAGAGATAAAACTCTGGGATTCTTTAATTTGCATATAAGGTCTGTAGTTGTAGGTAATAATGGTGATAATGACCTAAAGTGATAATGACCTAAAGTGATAATGACTTTCTACAAAGTTCTAACATCTATACAGGAAGGTCAATTTCTGATTTCATTCCTCTCTAAAAACAACTGAAAGACAATTCTAAATGAGTTTAACTGTTCGTCAAATACATCCACATAATTTTTGCAGTAACAGTAATTTGTTCAGAAATAATATTGTCACCATCATTTATCCAAGGCGTTTAATCCAATCCGAGGCAATATCAGCTAATACCCACACTCCACTGAAGATAAAAAGTCCAGAATAAAAAATCAATCAAATAAGGGCGTATTACAATTGTCAATATTGTTTATACAGGTGGACAACAAACAGAGGAACGACCAAGAATACACACTTGAAAGACTAATAGAGATCCATCTCTGATGAAGAATAAAAAACTACTATAAGATTTCACTATTAACTCTACCTTTTTCTTTTTCCTCCAAGTTGGGAATGAGCAGTTGGAATAGTAACTCTTATTGTACATGATGTTGTCTTCTAAAATTTCAGTATCAAACTAACATGAGATCCTAAACCAATTCCATCAGCAAAGGATCACCAGCTGCCATGAGTCTTATTAACTTTATAAAATCAGATTCAGTGGAAACAACCAATGGGTGCACAGCTGGTACTTGAGCTGAATACAGTTTTAACAAATTGGTAGATGCCGCTCCTGTCTTATAAACCATTTTATTCAGCATGGTGTCAAAGTTCTGGGGTAAATCCATGGCCATGAAGAACATGGGTACAGCAATTTTGTGGTGTATATCCAGATCACCAACTAGGTCTACAAGATCAACGAAGTCCTGAACGAAACGTTGAGGAACGAAGAACACCTCAGAGCCGCACAAGGCGATGGTCTGATCAGTTGGGCCATTCTCCTTGTAATTGACTTGTAGGTGAACTGGCATTGTGCTTACTACTTTCTTCACCATCTCTGCTTGCTTTACAAACCATGAGGAGTCCTTTCCGTTGATCATGTTTCGAGATGTAGGCACCTGATTCAATTGATTGAGAGATGAATATTTTTTTTAGGACAATTAATTTTCATGATGCAAAGGTATATATGTTACCTTATTGGCGATCCACAACTTAGATTTGTTGGCTTGCAAAAGGTTCCAGTAGTTCAAAATTGTATTGTCCTGTAGGAAGAGAAATCCTTCTGTGCTATTAAATCTTTCGAATATCCTGGGAAGATACCTGAGAATGGATTTGAGTGTCAGCAACAAATGTACAAACCAGCTCCGTTCACATGGAACCAATCAAACTTTACAAAAGTAACAAACAAATTCAAAGTACTAATTGTATTAAGCACGTCTTATTATGAATTACAGAAAATGGCCATATAATAGAATGAAATGCGCAAATCAACATGAACCATTCACTCCCAGAAAAGGAACGTGTTGATACTAGAATATTTTGCAGAAGGACCAGTTTCATACAAAGGCGTCACTAGATTACCATAAATAGGACTTCAACATATTCTTCACTAAGGAATACTACCGATAACTGTTAGCCAGCTCATACAACCCCTGGGCTCCCAACCCCGCCTTTTTTTAATAAATGTGCAAACCTTTGTAACTGTGTCTCCTACCCTCAGCACATTGCTCCTCAACATTCAATATAAAAACAATCTACATACAGAATACAAGCCTCAGGGAAGAAAGATATAGTTATAGACCAGAGGCAACCAATAATGTTACATGGAAATTCAGCTTGAGAGGCCCATTTCCACAAGATGAGTGTCGTAAAAATACAGATGTTAGGTTTTGGTAGTATGGTATACAAAATTGGACAAGATTAGAAATGATCACACTAAACAAATACAAATAGCACACTTGAGGGATAAAATGACAAGGAAAACCGAAGATTGTTTGGTCATATTGTAGATTTCCCAATACACAAGCCAAAGGTACCATGTTATGACGACTGAAGGTGCTAATGGAGGAAGATTGTCTCAAAAGACCAACAATGTCTTGGAATCAATGCATACCTAGTGAAGAATAAAATCTAATGGAAGCAAAGGATCCATATAAGTGATACCAACTAGGTCGGATAAAAGCTTCTAGTTGTTACACTTACGTCAAGTTTGGTATTTATCAGGAGTGTAAAAGCTCTTTCTAGACTGATAGACTATATAGGGATCACAAGTGCAAGATCTAGAGAACCTAAAAATGTATGACTAACGGAACCTCTAGTTTTAGATAACCCCTACTATGTCTTAAGAAAATTACCTCCTATAGTGATGAAATGGTTCCAAATAGAGAAATAAGAGTATAGACGATTCATATACCCGACCAACGTAATGGGTTGAGACATAGTTGATAGAATAGTTTGAAAGCTGGAGGGAGAAAAAAATTTCCATTTAACGAAACATGTCAAGTTTACTTGGATGAACCAAAAGAGAAAGTAGGCCATCTTTTCCTGGAAGGGAGTGTATTTTCAGTGATATCAAAATGCATGTATCGAAGAATTAGCTGGTTATACTTTGTGTAAATCTTGAGAAGACATGCCATTAGATAGATGGCAATACTAGTTAGTACTACTTAAATTCTGATAGGGTATGACTATGGTCACTGTATAAAGTAAATAATGATTTATTTTTATGAATTTGTAAATAGAAGATAATGATGTCGTTAACTTACTTGTATGCTTGATCCAATTGTCCATGCTCAACAGCAAGATCTGCATCAGCTTGTGTTGACAGTATAACCACAGTTTTGAAGATCCTGCCATATAACAATCTCCATTCTAATGCGGTTTGTTGCACAGGCCCAGTAACAAACATAATTAGCACAACATTGCCAAAATTCTTCCTCCACCTTATCAAGTTCCCAATTTCGTAATTTACTGTACCTGATTCCTCAGCCCCAAGATGTACAGAAGGTAGTTTTCGGGGGACAAATTCCTTTTTATCTCCATGTTTAACAGCTGCCTTTTGCAGATCTAACTGTACTGCCATCAGTCTTGGCTGCTGATACCCAACAGCAGCCAAGTCTTGCAACCATGCAGCTGTAAATTTGACATCATTCTCGTTCCAAAACCCTTCTAGTGCCATTGAATGGCTCAATTCTAAGATTTTCCCAAAAAACCTTTTTTTTTCAGATTTCCAAGAAACTAAAAATCTGATTAAGCGACCCACATTTACATGCAAATCTTTTTCGTCTGAAAATGGATATGCTTCAACATTGTCATCCCTGTGGAGAGTAGGAGGATACATCACAACAAAGCTGCCAATCTCCCATAACAAACGTTGCGCCCAATAACCTCTTAAGACATCAGAGGCCATGGTGCTGACTGACACTGGGAGCATCAACGACCAAAACGCATTATAGTGAAACAATGTGTTGAATGAATTGATAGGCACCATTAGACCTTGAGGCAATGCCACTTTCGGGGCATGTTCATCAAATATAATATCAAATGCTTCTGACCCAGTCTTTCTTGTAGAATAAAAAACTGAATCAACATCAGGTAGCCCATTTGATATTCCTTGTTGTATGTATTGCCTTCCTCCCGACACTTCAGTATAGAACTCTTCATGATTTACAAAACCAACACTTTCCAGTGGCAATCCTCTAGGCCAAACTGACCTTTGCCCAAAATGTATATAAGGATTGACAACAGTCTTATTCTCAATCTCAAGACTATACTGCAAAATCCTTTGCTTCTTAGCAGTGTCACCATCCAAATTCAAATCAAAATGCTTCCCAAGATCCCCACCAATCACTTCCCCACGATCATCAGCATCAAATATTCTCTTTGCACCATGTTGGATTGCAAAAAGATATCCGACGCTCTTCCTCACATACGAATCATAAGGAAGGAAATCCACCACTCTAAACCCCAAACTCGCTTGTTGCTCCAGAGAAAGGAAAATTGCACCTTTCAAGCTCCAATCTTTCGGGGTTCTTGAATTGCCTATTGCAAGAACTTGCCAACCCTTTAACCTAACAAGACTTTGGAGTGAACTGGAAGGGTAATCTGATACAGATACAACAATCCATTGCTCTGAGCGGAACGACGAAAACGGAGAGGACTTATCTAAAATTGGCTTTACTGAATCAAGATCAAGTTTTGGTAACTCTGGTTTCTTAATTTGGCTTTGGTGAGAATTCTGGAAGCATAGGAGTGAAGAGGGTACACTGGAAGTACGAAAATAAAAAAGGGCTGCCACACTAAGAGTCAGTAATGAAATAACAGTGAGTTTAACAGAGTTCTCAGATACCCATGTGGAAAAGTCAAGATTTTTAGTCTCAGAATAATGTGCAGCTTTGTGTTTCAAGAAATGGGGGTGTGAAGGTTTAGGAGATGAATGGTCTTGATTAACCATCATTAAATCAAAGAATTAGCTCAATATTACAGAATCTAAACTAATTCTGAAATGGGTATTTAGCTTTAAAGCTCATTGATGCAACACCCTCTTCTTCAAATCAAATAAGAAGACAATTTACAAGATTTCAACTTGAACTGATGTAATTGCTATACTTTATATGGATAAAATTAAAAAGTATATTCTGATCTGAGACTGTGAGTCTCACCTTTGGCAGTGGAAGGGGCTCTGGCACTTGAATCACAGCTTCACTCAATCAGTCAACACGGAATTCATACACAAACACACACTGAGTCTCTCTTTAATCGCCGACAGTTTTGTTTGTTAACATTTCATATTCAGAATTCAATGCTATGACGCGCTTGAAAAGGTGCGTGAGATGCACAGCCTCGGTTTGTTTTCTTCTTGTTAGCTCGTATCAATCATTGTGAATTTATACAATATTGTAATATATACTATAATCGACGCGCGAGACGCGAGGCGGTGTGAACATGCAATTAAAGGTATGGAGGCATACCCTAGAATCTAAAAGTTTCAAGATGAGCAGGATCAAGATACAATACTTTGAATGTAAGATTAGTGGTGAGACTCAAGGAGATCATACATAGAAGAGAAAGTTTTAAGTACATTGAGTCTATTATTCAGGAGGACGAGGAGATTGACGACGATGTCACACATTGTATTGGGTGGGATGGATGAAATGGAGATTTGCTTATGGTATTTTCTATGACAAGAAGGTGCCACCAAAACTTAAAGGTAAGTTCTACAAAGTGGTGGTCAAACCGACGATGTTGTATGCGGTTGAGTATGGGCCAGTCAAGATCGCTTATGGCCATAAGATGAAGGTCGTAGTGATGAGAAAGTTGAGATGGATGTGCGGGCATACCAGGTTAGATACGATTAGAAATGAGGTTATTCGCGACAAGGTGGGTGTGGCCCCTATTGAGGACAAGATGTGGGAAGCGTGACTTTGGTGGTTTGGTCACATGAGGAGGAGGAGCACAGATGCCCCGATGAGAAGGTGTAATAGGTTGACATTGAGGCCCTAGGAAAGGCGGAGGTAGGCCGAAGAAGAGGTGGGGAGCGGTTATTAGGCAAGACATGACGCATCTTCAGCTTACGGGGACACGATCCTTGATAAGAAGGTATGGAGGTTGATGACTAGGGTAGTAGAGTAGGTAGTCTATAGTGTTTATAACAGCAGTATTGGCATGCAGTCTCACTTTTTGTTGGTAGTAGGTTTTTATGACAAACCGTTATTTTCTTTCATTGTTGATCACCTTACTATGTTGTTATCTTTATTCTGCTTTTATAGGGCTTTTGGTGCTGTCCCTTATTTTTATTTTTATTAATGTGGTGCTTATACTTTCTTGAGCAAAGAGTTTATTGGAAATAACCTCTCTATCTTCACAAAGGGGTAAGGTCTACTTACACAGTACCCTCTCTAGACCCCATAGTGTGGGATAATATTGGTTATGTTATTGTTGTAACATATACTACAAAACAATATGCCCTCCGATCCGTCCTAATTTTTGTTTTGCATTTAATTTAGACACGATTAATAAAGTATGAATTAAAATTTTATTGTAAAATGAAAATGACTTTAAAAATAGAGACAATTTGTATACTATAAAAGTAGGTCTCCAAATACTTCTTTCATAATTGGAATAAACAAAGTATTTAAGGGGCAAAAATAATTTCCTTTGAAGTTAGTGAATGTAAATATGGAACGATTCAAATGCAACATGAGAGTCATTTTGGAACAAAAGGTGTTTTTAGTTGGAGTGGTAAATAACAATTTAGTATAGTACTTAAATTGTGAACCTTTCACAAATTCTAGAGGTTCAAGTAAATCAAGTTCGAATTAATAATTTGAACACTCTATAGTGGTCTTGATAGGATGAAGAGACTTATGGAAGCTGTTTAAATACTAAACAAATTAATGTCAGCTGCTGCGTAATTGAGAAAATCACCTATTTGTAAGACAACTTCTTTTGAAGTGACGAGATAAGCGAGTTCTAGGTGGTTTTGGCACTTCAAAAGGTTTTTGTGAGAGATTCACTTAATACATGATATCGTTTGACGAAAATAGAGGTTATCTCGTAAACCATTTTCAATCCATTTAGTTAAGGGATTTAAAAATAAAAATAATTTTCGAGAAAAGAACCTTTATTTGAAATTAAGGTGACTATGTTGTATACGGAAAAAATGGGGCTTGTGAGCCCCCCGATTTCCTGGTGAGGCAAACGAAGCAAGGGCATAATTACACAGAATCGTGATCGAAGCCAGGAATCTATCGTACTGAGGTCCGAACGAAGCACTTACCATCGGGGCTATCGAGACAATTCCCCATTCCCCCGAATTCGGTTCGGGCTCCAAGACCTTGGAAGGCATAACCAAATGATTATACATGACTAACGAAGTGCCATGATATACACGCCTAAACGGATATCATGACATGGATCTCGGCCCGCTTCGACAGTGAATCATTGATTAACGAAAAAGAAAGATTTTTACTTTTCTTAGAATTGTACTTGGGGTAGAACTTCCCAACTGTATAAAGGGGAAGCTTATTGTTTAATACACAAATTGTAACACGCATATCAAGGCAATATACATTTTTCTCTGCTTCTAAAAGTTATTCAAAGTTCTTATTTATGCTCATAGTTCTTCATAAGTATTTGGCTCCGAACCGAAGGCAGGCTAATTGCTAAGTTCATAATCGAGCCCGGATTCAATACTACGACGGGTTTGGCTATTTGTTCTATCTTTAATATGCTCATCTAACATTATTGATACTTGTATTAGATTAATTCACATATCCTTAAAACCGCGTATAAATTCAATTGTTATCCATTTTTAAGGGTAAACAGTTTGGCGTCCACCGTGGGGCTAAGAATGATAGTGGCATTTTGATACAAATTTTTATAATACACTTTATTTTACACTTGTTCTTTGAGATTTTAATTTCATATCTACCTAAGAATGTCAAACTCTTAGTCTGCTCACTTGAACGTTGATGGTGAGCTTGGCCATCATAGCGAAAACAAAACTATAGTACCTAGCAACGAGATGTCCCTTGCCGATCCCAATGAAGTCCCAGTTGTAGACCCAGTCAATGCAAACTCACATGTGGTCATCGACGCCAACCTGCCCACCAACCTTGAGAACAATGTTTGCGGAGGAACCTAACCAATGACTCGAGGTACGCCTGAAGGCGAAGGCGAAGGCGACGAGATCAATATGTGGGTGATTTTCGAAATGCTACAGGCCCAACAGGCGGTGATAGCACAACTGCAGAATCAAAGCAGCGCCTCCAGTAGAGTTGAACCCGAACCATCCTAGGAAAACACTCGAAGAACTGCGAAAGTCATAGAAAGACCGGGTGAAGATCCTTGGGAGCGGTCCCGAAATATTAAAAATTCTTAAGGAATTTACAAAGCGGGTGGAATCGGGGGAGAAGAAATTAAGGCCAACGACCAAAAAATGGAGACCTATAACTCTAGAGTTGATCAAACCCCAGGAGCGCCCCCGATATTGAAAGGCTTGGACTCCAAGAAATTTGTCCAAAAGCCTTTTCCTCCAAGCACACCATCGAAGCCAATCTCGAAGAAGTTCTGTATGCCCGATATTCCAAAGTATAATGGAACCATGAATCCAAATGAGCACGTGACCTCCTACACATCTGAAATTAAGGGAAAAGACTTAGAATATGACGAGATCAACTCGATTTTGCTAAAAGAGTTCGGAGAAATCCTATCAAAAGGAGCAATGATATGGTATCACAACTTACCCCCAAATTCTATTGATTCATTTGCTATGCTTGCAGATGCCTTTTTAAAAGTGCATGACGGAGCCATCAAGGTCGAGACCAGAAAATTAGATATTTTCAAGGTAAAACAATAAGATAACAAAATGCTCAGGGAGTTTGTATCGAGGTTTCAAATAGAATAGATGGACTTACCTCCGGTTGCGAATGATTGGGCCATTCCATTGTTCACTCAAGGACATACCCCCCAAAGATCCTTGGCTTCGTAGTAGTTAAAATAAAATTTGATAGAGTTCCTGGGAATAACTTGGGCCGACGTCCATAAAAGGTGCCAGTAAATATCAGAGTCGAGGAAGATCGGCTCGGGGACCCCTTCGGGTCCGTTTATTACTAATGACAGGTCTAACAAAGTCGTCGATCATGAATCAAGACCGAACAGAGATCAATATCAACCATATAACGGAGATCTGAGGGGTAACAGATCTAGGCATAACCCTACAAGGAATGAAAAGAGGAACGACCGATGCTACAATAGCTGGGGTAACATGATTAAAAATGATTTTGACAGGCCACTCCGGTCCAGGGAGGCACCAAGGTTATTGAAATATAACTTCAATGTCAATGCTGCTAGTATCGTATCTTCCATCAAGCATCAAGATACCAAGTGGCCTTGGCCTTTGCAGTCCGACCCTCCCCAGAGACACCTTAACTTGATATGTAAGTATCATGGCACTCATGGCCATAGAACTGATGTCTGCCAACATATAAGAGGAGAGTGGCCCAATTATTCCATAACATGCATCTTCGGGAATTTCTGAGTGATCGAGCCAAAAATCACATTAGGAACACGGACTCTAACAAACAGGCCGAACAAGAAGAACATCAGTACGTCATCAACATGATCATTGAAGGAGTCGATATCCCCTAGGGACCAATGCTAAAACGCACTAAGGTGTCCATCACAAGGGAAAAATGAACCCAAGATTATATCCCGGAGGGAACCATTTTGTTCAACAATGTAGACGCTAAAGGCATCGTACAACTGCATAATGATGCATTGGAAATATTTGTACTTATAGATAAATCTCTAGTTAAACGTGTGTTGATTGATCTAGGTAGCTCGACCAACATCGGTTTACAAGACCAAATAGTGCCAGTAGTTCGAGTATTAAACGGATTTAACATGGCATACAATAATACTAAAGGGAAGATAACCCGTTGGGACCATTTTCAAAATAAAATAATATGTGATCGAAGAGGATATAAGATATGATGCTCTGTTCGGAAGACCATGGGTCCACAACCTGAGGTCGGTACCTTCGACATTGCACCAGGCATTAAAGTTCCCTACACTAGTAGGGATCAAGATAGTGTATAGAGAGTAGACATCTACAAAGGAAATGTTCAAAGTTGATGAAACACTCCTAGTACCTGCCGTTTCGATGTTAAAAGGTGGGGAGCCAACCAGAAAGACCGAAGTTATAAATAAATCAACAATTCTAGTCCCATTCAAACCGGAGGGATGAGAAGTCGACGAGGAAGATAATTACGGAGTTCCTAGATCGTTCATAGCCACCAAATCTATGGTTGAAAAACTGGAGCAAGTTATATTGACCGAACACTTGCCAGATCGAAAGGTATACTTGGGCACATGGTTGACCCCCAAGCTCAGGAAAGAACTCATTAGTTTCCTTAAAACTAACATATCTTGTTTTGCATGGTCCGATCTTGATAACAGGGATCCTATCGAAGATAACCACTCACAAGCTAAGTTTGGATCCGAAGTTCCACCCGGTTAAATAGAAGAGGAGGCCCCAGTCCGAAGTCAAACATGCCTTCATTAAAGACGAGGTATCTAAACTCCTTAAAATAGGTTCCATTCGGGAAGTTAAATACCCGGACCGGTTAGCTAACGTAGTGGTAGTGAATAAAATGGGAAATAAATAAGAATATGCGTGGATTACAAAAACTTGAACAACGCATGGCCTAAGGACTCTTTTCCTTTTCCTAACATCGACCGTTTGATCGATGCGACAGCCAGGCACGAGATACTTAGCTTTATCGACGCCTATTCCAGGTACAACCAATTCCGGATGGACCCCGACGATCAAGAAAAAAATTTCTTTTTAACTAAATTCGGCACCAATTGTTATAATGTAATGCCGTTCTAAAGAATGCCAGTGCCACTTATCAACACCTAGTAAATTGGATGTTCGAAGAACATAGAGGTAAATCAATGGAAGTTTATATTGAATACATGTTAGTTAAATCCCTGCGAGCAGAGGAACATTTGAAACATTTCCAGGAAACCTTAACATATTGAAGATATACAATATGAAGCTGAACCACAAAAAATTCCCCATTCAGCATCGAATCTGGAAAATTCCTTGTGTTCATGGTGTCCAACTGAGGGATCGAGATCAATCTTGATAAAATCAAAGCTATAGAAGACATCACCATGGTGGACAATGTCAAGGACGTTCAGAGACTACCGAGCGCATCACCGCCCTAGGCCAGTTCGTATTGAGGTCCTCAAGCAAAAGCCATCAATTCTTCTCGCTATTGAATAAGAAGAGTAACTTTTCTTGGACTCCAGAATGCCAACAAGCTTTGGAAGAACTCAAACGGTACTTTTCGAGTCCAACCCTTCTCCATACCCCAAAGGCGGATGAGAAAATGTACCTTGGCGGTATCCGAGGTGACAGTAAGTAGAGTATTATACCGAGAAGAGGAAAGCATGAAATTTCCTATTTACTATGTTAGTAGAACTCTAGGCGAAGCCGAAATGAGGTATCCTCACCTAAAAATATTAGCGTTCACTTTGATAAGCGCCTCTAAAAAATTAAAACCATACTTTTAATGCCACCCTGTATGTGTTACCTCTTACCCACTAAAGAGCATTATGCACAAACCTGAGCTCTCGGGTCGGTTGGCCAAATGGTCCGTAGAATTTAGCAGGTACAACATCGAATATTGACCCTGGACCGCCATCGAATTACAAATCTTGGTACACTTTGTGGCCGACTTTATGCTAGCCTTAATAGCCGAAGCCAAAAATGAATTCATATTAACCTTAGAACTTCCTCAGGAACCTGGACCCTCTTTATGGACGATGCTCAGAATGCAATGGGTCCAGACTTGGCAACGTGTTGAAGTCACCAGTCTATTAGAATTGTGAAATTGATTATAAATGAGGCCGAGTATGAGGCCATAATTGTAGGTTTGTGAACTATTAATTACTTATCATGACTTTTGAACCTTAAATCCCCATCCCCAATGTGTTTGGTATCTGTGGTTGGTTTGGGGCATAAAACATTAAAAATTGTTGTGCATGACCCAGACTTGACCTAGGATCATAACCTCCATGTTTCTTCTAGTTGTTGTGTGTTCTGGTTGGCTTATAGGCATTCCAGCACCTTCTATTGATGTGCATGCCCAAAGCTGACCCCTGCCTAAGGACATAGACTCCTTGCAATGGATTTCTAACCCCTGACCCCCCTTTGTATGAAGTTATCAACTCTGTGTTTTACTATTACTGTTTCCCTATCACCCTTTACCTCTCTCCTTTATTCCCCCAATTTTAAAACTCTATTCCTGCACTTCCACTATCTTCTTAG
The DNA here is from genome assembly GCA_032618575.1 of Nicotiana noctiflora. Taxonomy (NCBI): domain Eukaryota; kingdom Viridiplantae; phylum Streptophyta; class Magnoliopsida; order Solanales; family Solanaceae; genus Nicotiana; species Nicotiana noctiflora. The sequence goes on from JASVEL010001010.1 coordinate 29,363, forward strand.
ACTTAAGTTTTGCCCCTCTTGTGTGAGCCTTGCCTTGGGACCCATGAGTTCTCTCTGAACTTGGACACATAAGGGCTAACTTTCCACACTGCATTCATCTCTATCTAGTTCTATGAACCTGGGTGTAGGCACTTCCCGGGGTCCAGTGAAATGCTTAGGGAACTCTGACATACCCTTAATGGTGTATTGTGGGTCGGGCTCGGACCTAAATAGGCCAAACGGGCCGAGCTTAACGGGCCTGGGCTTAACGGGTTTGGGCTCTGGCGGTCCCGGGCTTGGTGGGCCTAATAGGTGGAACCAGCTCGTGACGAGCCTAAGCCCATTATGGTCTTGGGCTTAGCGGTCCGGGCTCGTGGGGCTTAGTGGGCCTAATGGGCTTTTTAATTTTCAGGCAATTTTTAAATTTTGTTTTGTTTAAGGCAGTTTCTTGTAAACCATATATGTATGTATATATATAAATTACTCTTATATATGGATATATAAATATATTTAGTATGTATAATATAGAAATATAATTAATAGTGTTTGACGAAAAAGTAAAATAACGAAATAATAGTAAAACTAAGTTGGCATGCTTAATAAGTTAATAACAAAGTATAACATGAAGCATAATACCCTCAACATGAAGGATAATACCCTCAACAAAGTACAACATGAAGTAAAATAACACAAATTGTTGAAAAATCTTAAAGACGAATTTGCGAGTGTGGAAAAAAATTAAACAATTTGAAATAGTCGGATAATACTGCCCGAAAAATGCATTTGTAGCAATTTGAAAATATTGTAAAAAATCTATAAGAATTTTAACATTCATCCAATATTGAGTTGTAAGCATTTCCTAATCATCCACACCCCCAACCCGAGCATTGAACGTTGCATTAATTGGGTTCCTACATTCGTAAGCAACTACTAAACTTTCGTACATATAATTCCATCTTGTGGGGCAAGGTTTAGGAATCTTTCTTTCTCTAAGGCCATATTCATCACATTTTTTAAAATACTCCCTAAGTCTACTTCTACGGTTTGAATAAAGAAGCCAATTAAGCGTCATTCTAACCTTTTCAATTTTTAAATTTAAAATTCGCATACCATCACCGACAACTAAATGATAAATACGACAAATGCATCTCACATGAAATATATTACTAAATGCAGGATTTAGTATTGTTGTAAGCATGCCTACTGCACTAGTGTTGCTAGAAGCATTATCCATAGAAATTGACATTATTTTATCTCTAATGCAAAAATATCTACAAATATCCGCAATAGTGTTAGCAATAAACTTACCTGTGTGTCGTGAATTAATTATTCTATATGCAATAATATATTTTTGCATTATCCACTTTTCATCTATCCAGTGACTTGTAACAGTTAGATAATCACAGTCATTATTACTTCTACTAATATCACTAGGAATAGAAACCCGATTAGTTATATGAGTAAATAAATACCGCAAATATTGTTCATATTCATGTTTATATTTATAAATGTCGCTCTTAACTGTTGCGCGAGGCCAACCTTTATAAGTAGGATTAAAAACTTTTCTAATATAATGCACAAAATTAGGATTAGAAGGAAAAGTATAGGGTAAGCACATAACGGTAACCATCTTTGCTAATTCTTCCCTATCTTTATTTGGATCATAATATAAAATACCTCCTGTCACAGTGTTAATTCTAGGTTGAACTAGATTTGAACCTAAACTAGGGTTAACCATAGTATCTATACTTGTCCCATCTTGCTGCGCTTTCATTTGTAAATATTTAACTTTTTCTCTAGGGTGTGTTAGTATGTGCCTAGTCAAACTACCCGTGCGGCTACGGTCTCCAGTAAATTTATGCGCCAGCAATTTCCCACAATTGTTACACTTAGCCTTATTTTGTTCTCTTACTTGAGTAAATTTTTTTCAAACTAATGATGTTTCTAGGCGTTTAGAAGGTTGTCTATTAATAGTAGGGGTTTTCTACAGGTGGGTCAGGCGGTGCATCAGTTGGGTTATTAACAGGACTAGTAGGTGTATCATCTAAATCGGGTTGGGTTTCATCTACATCCTCATTTTCCTAATCATTTTCTAAGATAGTTTCATTACGATAAAGAGCATTCATATATTCTTCATTTAGTCTTTCACCTGGTGCAACATTATGGCAATATTCACTATCGGTAAATTAAAAATAAGGGTTATCACTATCAAGAATAATAGGAGCAGCAGGACGAGTAAGAGGTCTAGGTCGGGGAGCCGGGGGAAGGGTAGTAGGTTGGCGACTACTTTCACCCATTTTAGCTTTTCCCTTACCACCAAATATGTTTTCAAAGAAAATACCATATTAATTACAATTATGCAAACTAATAAACACAAAAATATATTCTTAAAACTTAAGAGTTGGAACGAGTTTACCGAATTACCGAACGACTTCTTGAAAATTGAAAATCGTTGAGGACTTGAAGACTTGAATACTTCAAATCACTAACTTCACAATTTTTCACGAAATTGCAATAATAAAACATGAGGGGGTATTTATAGTTGAGAATTGGGAAAAAGTATAATTATATAAAGTTTGGGGTTAAATTAAAGTTTAGGGGACAATTGGGTATTTTTTTAACTTCCAAGCGGTCAAAATTACAGCCCAACGACTATTTTTTTAATTTTTGACTTTTTTTTAAAGTAACCGTTGAGGCCCGTTAGGCCCGACCCAGGCTCGCAAGCCAGTTTCGGGCTTATGGGCTTCAATATACAACCCGGCCCGCCCCAGGATTTTTACACCACTAAGGCCCGGCACGCCAAGACTAGCCCACCAGGCCCGTTTAGCCCGTTAGGACCACGGACCCGGTCCAGGCCCAACCCACAACACACCACTACGTACCCAGGTCCGAGAAAGGTTTTGAAACAAGTGGTATTTGAGTCGTTTTGTTTCATAACTCAGAGAGAATGTCAGAACCAGGCTTCATATGGTTGTAATTTCCCTTTTTTAATGTATTTTCTTGATGTAATTCAGCAACTGGTCTGTAATAACTTGTAACAAACATTTGGGGTTGACCAGTGAAAAGGGATGGATAATTATGCATGCTCAAGGGTAGAAAGCATGCCTATAGGATTTGTGTTTTGAATGATTCAATTATGCACTTAGAAAGCATGCCCATAGGACTATTTTACATCCTGCGCGTTCAAATGCTGCATTTTAGACACATGCCTATAGGGTTTCATTTAAAATTCTACATGTCCAACTTCACACCTAGATAACCTGCCTATAGGAATTTATTTTAAATTCTGCACATTTGTTACCACTTAGACATCATGCTCTAGGATCTAAATGACTATAAATAGGTATCATATTTATAATGTTAAAATCAGTATAATGTATAAAAATCATGCCTATAGACCTTCCCAGTTGGAGATCCTGCCTGTTTCTATTTCACATTCGACTAGATACTATGTCTATAGAAACTAGAATCAGTAACACTTGATATCATGTCTATATGAGTTAAAACTAGAAATAATGGACACCATCATCTGCAAAATTTGAGACTAGTCTAGTTTAAAATCAGTATATTCTGAACCGGTTTTTAAGTAACTCAATCTCCCTATTTAACACGGTTTAGCAAGCATGCATCTAGAATTTCAACAGCTCATTTTTAAGTTTGTTACTGCTTTGCCTCATTCTGAATCTGTAATAGATACCATGCTCATATGATTTTACCCCAACCACTTAGGCAAACCTTAGGTAATAACAACAAATAAAGCTAAACCCATTTCTGTTAATAATCGCTACAACCAGCAGGCATGACTGATTTAGACTTCTTATCTGAGTTATGTAATAAATTGGCCTGCTTCAACAACTTAAGCTTCCCTTTTGCCTTAATGTTTCCAGACCTTGCTTGTTGTTTGAGTCATTTTATTTGATTCCCTTGTTTGAGGAGGTATATGAGAGCCTTCATTGTTTATTTGCTTCCCCTGTTATTGTGCCGTCCTATATATTTTATATTCCACCTTAGATTTTTCACCTTTAAAACTCCAAGTCAGCCTAATACCCCTTCCTTTTAGGAATTGTAGTCCTAAGTGCCTCCGGGATTGATATGAATGAGGAGGGTAATAACATGTAATAATGATCGAGATCGATCCGCACTTTAGTATCTTAATAGGGTGGGAAGGATAGATATGGATATGATAACCGGTGCACTAATACCACGTGTAGCTCCTCTTTTGAGGAGTGATTACCAGGTATTGCATTGATGTAATCCATATTATGAATAAACCTAGGACCCTCTTTCCCTCTCTTGCTTTGTCTTTAAAGTATTATGACTTCTATTCAAAAATCGGCCTTTTAATAACTGCTCTTTCATGCTTTGTTTACTTCCAAGAATTTGTGTATTAAAATCCTCTCATATTTTGAGCCTTATCTTCTTACATGTTAATTGTACCAAATTCACAAATAATTATTTGGTCGGGAACCACACTAGTGGATCCTGGGGGGTGCCAATAATCTCAAGCCTTTACCCTATCTCTGGTTATCAAAAAATGTAGTAGTTGAAACTTGTAGGTGTCCTAATGTACCATAAATCATTAGGTGACGACTCTTCAAAAATACAAAATCCAGTTCCCAAAAGAAACGAGTTGTCTCATACCCAAAATGTCATTAGCTCGATTCTCCCGATGTGAGGAGGGAAGAAAGGGTCGCGACACCACTAACTTGTAATATGCTTTTCTTGAAACTAATAATTTTCATGTGATTGTTTCTACTAACTTGATAGGTACACAGGAGCAAAAGTTGGTGGAGCTAATGAAAAAGAACAAGAAAGCCATTGGCTGGAGTATAGCTAATATTTATGGAATCAGTTCAGTCAGTTACATGCATAAAATTCTATTGGAAGAAAATAACGACCCAGTGGTGCAGCCCCAACGCAAGTTGAACAAAAACTTGGAGGAGTTAGTGTACAAGGAGATCATCAAATTGCTAAATACGAGAGTGATTTTCCCTATCTCTAATGGCAGTGGATTAGTCCAATGCACGTGGTACCTAAGAATGGGGCATGACAGTAGTGAAGAACAAAGAAAATAAATTGATACCCACAAGAACGGTCATTATGGTGAAGAATGTGCATTAGTTATAGAAGTGTTGAATGATGCAATAAGGAAAGACCACTTCCATCTCCCCTTTATTGATCAATTGCTCGAGAAAGTGACTATACATGGATGTTACTTCTTCTTAGATGGTTACTCAGGCTACAATAAAATATCCATTGCCCTAAAATATATTGAGAAGACCATATTCACTTGCCCGTCAGGTATTTTTGCTTATAGGAGGATGATGTTTGGGTTGTGTAATGCACCTTCCATTTTTCAGAGGTGCATGATGTCTATATTCTCCAATTTAAGCGGGAAGTGTATAGAAGTATTCATGGATGATTTCACCCTCCTGGGGTGATGAAGTTTATGATTGCTTGATGAGTTTAAAGCTTGTGCTTGAACATTGTGAAACCACTCACTTGGTTCTGAACTAGGAGAAGTGCACTTCATGGTGAACGAGAGAATTGTCTTGGGCCAGAAAGTGATTGCACATGGAATTGAAGTTGATAGTATTGATGCCCCCTTTTCCTAAAGGCAAAATCGGGTTTACGAAATTTAGAAGGACAACTCGTTCCCTTTTGAAAATTGGGTTTTGAAGAGTCTCCACCTAAGGATAAAGTGCATTAGGACACTAAGAAGGGTTTGAGTTGAAGAATCAGAGTTTGGGTAAGGACTAGAAATTATCTCGGGGGAAGGTGTTAGGTACCCCCAAGATCCACTAGTGTGGTTCCCGTCATGTTACAATTGTGACTTCACTTACAAGTAACAAATAAGCAAATAAGGGTTTTAAATATGAGGGATTGTCACATTATGGTTGCAGATACGTTAAAGTTTGAAGAAACAAAAAGGGGCTCGAATTTTGAGGAAATATTTTGAAGATTCTGGAAAAAGTGATAAAATAAACAAATAAATGGAAGAGGGTCCTAGGTTTACAAATAATATGGATCACATCAATGCAATACCCAGTAATCACTCCTAAAAAAAGGGGCTACACGTGGTAGCGCATCGGTCATCATATCCATTCTACCCTTGCCACCCCGTTAAGGTATTAAACGCGAAATGGTTTTGTTACTTATTGCATTCTAGTACCCATCCCAATCCTATCATTCACGGAGGCATTGAGACTACTAATCCTAAAGGGAAGGGAGTTGGGGCTTTTCAGGATTTTAAAAAGGGACAAAAGTCTAATGCGACATACAAAAATACATAAAGTAGTAAAGGGGAGGCACATAGCAGTTAAGGCTCAAGTATGCCTCCTCATTCAAAGCAACAAATTATTTAGCATGACTTACAAGTACTGGTTAGGTCTTTAATTAAACTTAACATAAGATGGGTGGCTGATTTATCACATATTTTCGGATAAGAAGTCCGGATTAGACCTGCCTGCTGTTTGTAATTATTAAAGACTGGTATAGTTGATTAATTACCTACAAGTTTTTCTAGATGAGTGTTTGCTCAAAAGTTATCATACACTTTGTGAAAACAAAACAATATATATAAGTTAGGGGCAAATCGTAGCAAATCGTAATAATCCATGAACTAATTGAAAGAAGTGATAATAAATACTCAAGATTAGGAGAAGAAGCATTAATGACTTTTATTGATAATATTTGGTTTGGTCTGCCTCTTCATGAAGAGGTTCAGAGCCTTACAATGAAGTTTTATCTTCCCCCAAGAGGGGTGTTTTTGTCTCTCCTCTCTCTTCCTCCTTCTCCAGAATAGTGGTTCAGAAGAAGCCCGCTTTTCTAGGGTTTATTCTTCTAGTATTTATAGTTGTGAGCTCTGTGGGCTAGCAGTATGCGGCCGTGACCACGCTGAGGTTTCGTCCCTATGGGGAAATGGATTGACCTTGCCTTCATAGATCCAACCGAATAAGAGTTGAATAATGTTACGAATAAGTGGTCATACCACTTATTAATTATGGATTAGCTCAAGATGAGATTAACTTCGTTAATTTCATGGGGCCGGATTCTAACTCATATAGTTAGTCCTTCCGCTTATCGAGGTGGGGCTTCGGCCGAGCTCGATGAGCGGACTTCATCGATTGTGATCTAAACAACTCGAATAAGGGGGGTGAGCTGTTGCTTTGGTCGAGACCGAATTCTTTTTGGCGATGGCCCGAACCTTGTAGAATGTCGGCGTCACATTATCAAATTATCAAGTTGCCGTATAGTCAAGACGGAACACCTCTTCTCATCGAAGGTATATGACATTTTGACACAATTCGAGCGAGACCGAACATCGTTAAGTTCTGGTCTTCGCATTTGTTTGGAATCGTAGTTGTTGACGACGGGGGACGGGTCGTATGCGATGTGGCCGAGGGGAGTAAGTATGCGCCGGTACGCATTTGGTAACGTCCAGAGTTTTGAAGGCATACGACACATTCTTACTTTTGGTAACGTCCGTATGCAATTGTTACTTGCTTAAATTTTAGTAGTTAATCGTAGAAATAGTCATCAAATCAAGTATTAATTTTTCTGGATAGTATCAACTAGAGATTATTCAAATATTGTTTACATCCAAATTGCAACACCTGTGGAGACGATAACTAATCTTTGTTATCTTTGGCTAGCGGGCATTCATTTTGTGTTGTGTTTTGCGCTCGTCAACTTCTAGGAGACAAAGTTCTTATTTCTGCTCATAGTTCTTCATAAGTATTTGGCTCCGAACTGAAGGCACGCTAATTGCTAAGGTCATAATCGAGCCCGGACTCAATACTATTATTGGTTTGGCTATTTATTCTATCTTTAATTTGCTCATCCAACATTGTAATATACTTATATTAAATTAATTCACATATTCTTAAACTTCGTATAAATTTAATTGTTATCCATTTTTAAGGGTAAACATATGTGACTTCTTATACTAATGGATGATTTTGCTTGTTGCTTAATATGCTTATATCTGAAGAAAAGATAGCACGTTCATTCGTATTGGTAAAGTTCATAGATCTACCGTGGAAGCCATTGGCCAACCTAATTTATCTAACAAAGCGTACGAAGCAAGCCACATTAAATGAAATTAAAAAATAGCCAGATTTAAAATTGTTCGTTAAAATATAGTTCAGTTTCAAAAGTAATCGAAATTTAGCCACGTTTCATGTAAAAATAAATCGGAGCGAAAACACTGTTTAAAACCCGAAAAATACACCAGTATATTATGCTGGAGTTCCAGCATAAATATACTTGAACCCAGCATATTATATTGGAGTTCCAGGATAAGTATGTTGGAACTCCAGCATAAATAAGATGGAATTCCAGCATAAGTACATTAGAACACCAGTATAATATACTGGAGTTCCAGCAAGTATAACGGTTCACCATAATATACTGGAGTTTGGAGCACCAGTGCTCTAGTCTCCAGTATATTATACTGGAGCTAGCAAAATATATCGGTCCAGAATAATATGCTGGAGTTCATGCACAGGTGCACCGTACTCCAGTATATTATGCTGGACCAGTCTCTGTTGCAGCAAAATAGTGACTATTTTTTTATTGATTTGGTAAACGCTGACTATTATTCGATGAGCAATCCGAAAACTGGCTATATCGTGCAATTTTGCCAATAAATTCAGATACTTCGAGAGGAAATTGACTTGTATTAAAAATGACACGCCATTTTCCCCATTTGAGTAAAATATTTCTCTTAAGTGGAAAAAATACAATTGTAGAAGCCAGAAACTCTTGAAGAAACCGCAACATGTCTATATACAGAAGCACATATAACGAAGAAAAGTTTGCGATCAGAGCAAGTAATTGAAGTGCAGCTGAAAGTTGAAACTAGAATTATGTGAAACAGGATCATGGTATAGTAAGAATGAAATCACAACTTTCAGCATCTCAATGGACAATATCAAAAGACATATACTGATATACTAAAGTTCCAAATTAAATAAGAAAAAATCGAAGCAATTGAAAATCAACTGAACATAGTTAGTTATCTTTTGTATTGAATATCATTACAACTGCATTTATCACCCATGAATCATGATACCTTTCTACAATGATTTTACTTGTAATAACAGATGTATTTATCTGCAATGAATTTCCTGGAGACTATCTAATATCCTTTTTTAAGGAGAGGGAGGAATTGCATATGTGCAACCTTGCCAAGTTCCTTTGCCCCTTTAGTGCTTTCTCTCCATCACATTGTTAATGTTTGTTGCCCGAGTCCAGCAAACCGAGTTTAATGGAGCAAGGTCTGTCAGAGTAAGTTTTATCCAGAGGTCCATTTAGTCATAAGATAGCCTCTGGAAGTCCCAATTTGCTATTACTAAGGAAGAGTTGTCGCGGAATATCACATTTGTGGAGGTTTGAGACAGTCTCGGCTTGTGTCAACGTCAAAGATCCGGTTAATGCTAGCAGTGGTTCTAACAGAAAAGCTTGACTCTCATTCTTCCTTCCATCATCTTTTCTCATTTCTTCAAGTAAAGCATTGGTAGTGTCTATACCTGCTCAAAATAGTAATGCCAAGAAAGGAAAGATAATCATGTTTTTGTCCAATAGTTCATTGCCAAAGGAATTTTTTTGAGTTGAACTAAACCTGAAAGGTAACCTCCATGGACATAGCCACTAAATTTTTCGCTTGTGTGTTCTCCTGTGAAAAATATCCGCCCTACTGGTTCCTGACGAAAGAAAGAAAGAATGTCATAAAAGAAGCGGTTTCTCAAAACACAGATTCTTCTCATACCTCTATATTTATTTAGATTGGACGCTGTAAATTACTATTGCTAACTGAGAAAAGAAGATTGCTAACCTTAATATCATGGACGAGTTGATGATTTACATATATGGGATAATTACTGTAGCTACCACGCTGAAATCGATTATTCCACCAGCGTGGGATTAATATGTCGCTGGCATCAGGAATGTCAGGCCCAAACATGTTTCTTAACACTTCCATTGCTTCTCGTAATGTTTCTTGATCAGATTGAGCTTCCACACGTTTCGACTCACCATTTGTCAAGGTTACCACCAGAATATTGGAGCCCGGGTAAGCATTCTCCATGTGCTGATGACATCAAAACAGACCAACAACCAGCAGGGATCAGTTTCTCAGCCGATAAGAATGACTAGTTGAGAAATGCACAATTGGAAAAAATATAAGCCTGAAGTTGATTCAAGCCTACTTCGGTATTCTCTCAATGCGATGTCATACGATTCATAATTTGTTGGTCAAGTTATACTGGCAACTCCAAGAGGAGGGTTGTAGCATGAGACACATAAAAAGGGAGCATTTTTATGTTGTGTGTATGCGTGAAGAAACCAAAATTCTGCTCAGATGACTGTACAATTGTATAACCAAGAAAAATCCTTTAGGTGCAAAATCAATAGATGGACACGGATCGAGCACTACACTAATGTTCACATATATATAAAGCAAGAGAAGGAAGGACTTCATTTTTAAACTCATCAAGAACGAGATTAGCAACTGGAATAATATATAAACTCCAGGATATGAGGAACATAGCCTATCCTACATCCATTGCTAACTTGGAAAAAAAAAAAAAAAACACAAGTACCCAACGCGGGCCACATCATCATAAGCAGCGGCGGATCCAAGTGGTGAGAAGTGGGTTCAACTGAACCCGCTTCGTCAAAAAATAATACTGTATATATGTATAAATTATGGCTAAAGCAAGGTAAATTTTGTATAGAAATTATTTTTGAACCCGCTTATACGGCTTATACCACTTATGTTAGTTATGGACTTCTCCGACTGAACTCGCTCGCACAAAATCCTGGGTCCGCCACTGATCACAAGTAGCGACAAAATTATATATTATTTTAGTTAAAGCACAGTTCTGATCTGAACATCAGTTTCCTGCGTTAATCCACTCATTAGGCAGACAAATTACGTCTGTCACACATGGTTTTGTTTAATTAGGAAATACACATAGAATGAGCTTGACTTCCAGTAGCAGATTCCTAATGGTAATTAAATCTATGGAAATAATAGATTAAACTTGGAGCAAAGTCAATGTACTATTGAACCCCTAATAATACTAATTTAAGGCAGTCATTTTGTAGCAAAGGAACAGTCAGTATCTTTGAATAAAATTATATATCTCTTTGAATAGAGAAGAGAACATGAAAAAGAAATCCTCTTATCCCTGAATGTGACAGGACATGCAGAAAAAACAAGATGAGGAAATAGTCCAGGTGCAAGTAATGAACCAAAAGAATGCAGTAATGTGTACTAAGTTCGAGATATGGCAACATGTATTATGGTAAGCAACAACCACTTCCAACCGAGAGGTTGTGAGTTCGAGTCACCCCAAGAGCAAAGGTGGGGAATTCATAGAGGGAAGGATGCCGAAGGTCTATCCATACCCCACTAGTGGGATTATACTGGATTGTTGTTGTATTATAAAGACATAACATTTGACAATAAAATGTGCAGACCTGCCAGAAAGTATAGTAGCCTCTTCGCTCGTGGGCGTAGATGAAGAACTCCTTCTCAGGTTCACAAGGCCAAAACTTATAAGGGAATTTGAGAAAGATCTTTGTATAAACCATCACATCCAAGTTTCGGATGGCTTCCATTTTCCATCTCTGTTTCAATTAATACAAATAAGAGCTTAAATTTTTTGAAAATACAGAAGAAAAGTATGGTACTAAAGATGAAGCTGATATCAGGTGTATGCGAAACTGCTGTAAAAGAAGATAAATAATTTGAGCACAGGAGAGATTTCTATTCAATAGATAGTGAAAGTTACTCTAAGCACAGCTAAACCTGTTTTTTCACTGTTAACTAAATATATCATTGATTTAGACACTGACAGCTAATTTTGAAAATTTGCTACACTTTGCTTGTACAGTGTATCAATTAACCTTATTAGATCAATCAAAATAATAGGTACAGCAGCCAATCACCTCAAAAGCTACAGATTATTTATTTTGATTAGCTACAAAATTATGCTAATAGCCATTTCTAATAATGGATGATAAGCAACTTCACTTCCAGAATTCTTTAATATATTGGTAGGTTTACACCAACAAATAAAAATTAAGTAGCTGAGTGTTAATAATAGTTTAGGAGATAAATACTTCTTTATAAGACTACTCTTATTTATCAAATTAAAAGAAATTTAGACAGCACAGAAGCAACTAATCCTATTGTAGTAAATCAAGTATCACTCCTAATTAAATCACTACGCGTTTCAGATGCTCACTTTCAAATTAATTTAACCTCTCCTTTCTTAGATGCTAATTTGCAGATCCATTGAAACAACAACAACTAGCCAGTAAAATCCTACCAGGTCGGGTCTGGTGAAGGTAATGTGTACGCAGACCTTACCCCTACCCGATAAGGCAGAGAGGTTGTTTCCGATAGACCCACGGCTTGCAGAACCATTGATGTTGTTCTTAAATCAATATAACATTCATATGCAGAAGATAAGGTTGTACAGTCTGCGTCAAAGACATAAACTACCCAATGTAGAAAACTGTTCAATTTAACTTTTTAGCATTGAAACCACATCAAGGCAAACAAGAAAACAAGCTATATTTCGACTGCACATTCCAGTCCAGTAGTCCATACTTGGCATATAATCACTTAAATCGTGAATCTGAAAGATATGTATGAGCGGAGACAATTTCAATAACCAAGTCCAGAAATTAATGTTGGGTAGCTCAATGTCTAGAAATGCTGACCTCTTCAACATTGTTGGTATTTAATATACCATAGGGTAAGAATTTGCTGGTCACCAACTTTAGGTACTCTAACCGGGAACAGGGGACTTTATTGGATGTTTTCTCACAGATTAAAAATTTCATCTTTTAGCATTAATTAGCAATGAAATTGATCATATTAACCTTTACTATATCACATAAACACTCCTAACATATATTCCAACACTATTACTCCAAAGACAATATAAGAAAAAAATAATTAATTGATTCTTAAAATCTAGAAAAATCAATTATTTTGGACCACAAGAAAAATACCAAAAAATCACTTATTTTGGGTACATAGCTTCAAGCTATCACATTATTGGACTGTAATAAGTGCCATGCACTTTTTGTGAACATCAAAGGCTCAAGATCTCAACAATCCATCCATGTGCAGGTGAAGCAAATATCTATCATTTCTTACATGTAATCTTAGGCATTAAATTATTAGGGGGTGGACGTAGAGGTAGATCTAAGATACAAATTTGACGAGTTGAACCTTTAAAGTTCTTACACTAAAGTGTCATACTTCTCATTGTAGTACATATATATATATATATATATATATATATCATTGTAGTACATATATATATATATATATTTCATATCGAAAGTTTAATTCATTATCAAAGACTGCATCCACCTTGGGGTGGAAAGGAGGGGGGGGGGGGGATGGAGAGTCAACAGAGTGAAAGAGGAGACGTACAGGTAAGGGGGGTGTGAAGGAAATGAGTTTGCTTTGGAGAACACCAATGCTAACAGACAAAATCACGTAATTGGCTTCGTAAAGGGAACCATCTTCTGTTGACACCAAGACGCCGTTTCTCGAGTGCTGCACTTCCCGAACAACCTGCACCATTTCCGTAAATTGTGAATTCTAAATTACTTTTACTATACCAAATATATATCATAAATGTAGCAGCATTTATTCAGATGTACGTATTTCTAAATCAACACAAACAGCACAATGGCCTAGGCACCCCTATATAAGAGACAAAAAAATCAATCCCCTTCATAAGAGTCTGTACAATGTCAAACTACACTGATTATTTTGAATCAACTTTTCTATAGCAAACAGGGTCGGAGCTCGCCTTTAATTACGGGTTCGATCGAACCTATTAATTTTTGTGTCGTCTTTATGTTTATATTGTGAAATTAAGAATATGTACAAATTATTATTTCAGAACTCAATAATTTAAAAGAATTAGAATTCTGAACCCATAAACTTTAAATCCTAGTTCTACCTTCCGATAGCAAGTGTAGGGATGGGGATGAACTGGTGAAGGATCGTAGCCTTAACGGGAAAAATTTAAAAATAGCCAGATTTACAAATGGTCATTCAAACATACCCAGTTTCAAAAGTAATAGAAATTTAGCCACTTTTCATGTAAAGATAAATCTGAATGAAAGCGCTGTTCAAAATTCAGAAAATACTCTCGCATATTATACAGGAGTTCCAGCATAAGTATGATTGAACTCCCTCATATTGCACGGGAGTTCCAGGATAACTATGCTGGAACTCCCATATAATATATGAGAGTTCAAGTATAATTATGCTGGAACTCCCGCATAATATACCGGAGTTATAGCAAGTATAAATGCCCAGTATAATATACTGGAATTTTGAGTATCGGTGCTCCAGCCTACCGTATATTATACTGGAGTCAGCAAAGTATACCCGTCCAGCATAATACACTGGAGTTCGTACAAAAATGCACTAAACTCCCGTATATTATACGAGACCGGTCTCTGTTGCAGCAAAATAATGATTATTTTTTATTGACTTGGTAATGCTAGCTATTTTTGATTGACTAGTGCATAAACTGGCTATACCGTGCTATTCTGACTTTATTTAGTGGATCTTTGGACCCGCGTTTGATTACATTATATAAAAGTGGCTTTAGCCTCTAAACTTTATTAATTTCAATAAAAATTAACATGGTAAGTACTCTGTTGAATGGAAAAGTTCTCTCTTTTATGGTACCCATTATAATGATTAGGAACAAGTCTTTATCATTTTAGCTCTATCATCATTTCAAATCAATCCACGAAAAAAAAGAGAAAACTTCAATTTGTATAAATCGAAAATCACTTTCTTAGGTTCTTTCGTTTTCCTTTTACTTGGCTTTTCCCTACCTTTTTCATTTTATGTTTTATAGCTAGTCAAGGAAAAACTTCCAATACCAACTGCCTCGAGTTACTTTTAAGAGGTGATGAATCTTTAAATTATTATAACTTGCTTTTTACTTTAAATAAATAGGAAGGTAAATCACATTTTAGGAAAAAAAATCAATTAAAATGATAGAAATAGTCCTTAGAATTGGAAAACGTCCTTTTCTGCAGACTCTTGGTGGGTCAATCAATCTTAACAGAACAAAAATAAAGAAAGATAAATTATTCCATGCATAAAAAACAAATCTTTAAAACCTTATCAGTTTATCACCTTCTGTTCATCAACTTTGCCTACTATTTCTACAGTAGTTGTCATAATTTGGCCCATTAAAAAAAAAAAAAAAAAAAAAAAAACATAGTAGTACATATTTATATCATCTACCCAAAACAAAAACAGAAAAATATAAATTTTACCGTGTTGAGCTTGAGTCGGCTGTCCGTAATTTTACCCTCAGAGGTAAAAAGGAAGTTTTCTGCCATTTTATAAAGCAAATGCTCATACCCTCTTTCGTCAGCAACTAGAAATTCTCGTTCTCCAAAATCCACATATGTTGATATTGGCTCAACCTCTGTAAAAATTCAAAAAAATAATTTCACATTTTTCAATACTAGAATTCTTGAAAAGGAAAAAAAAATCATTTTACTGTTCAAATACATTAAGGAAAAACAGGATAAAAATGATATAACGAAAATTGAAAAAATTGACCTGCCATTTCAAAATCATGGAGAATGAAGTCAATTGCCAGCTCTATTGGTGTTTTTGGAGTACTGTAAATAAATCCAGAAAGACAATAAAATATTATTGCGAAAATTCTGTAAAAAAAAAAACGAAAACAGAGTGTTATGTAAGTGGTAAATCATACGACGGCGTTTCAGCATAGGATTCATGGTTGTTGTTTCCTTCTTGGCTTCTGAGTTTCTGAATCGCCGAGTCCACCGCTTTCTTATACGAGTCCGCCGCTATTCCACTAGGAAAAATTTTACCACTGTAATTTACAATGCAACAAAAACAAAAATTAAACAAAATAAATATCAATAAAATAAATTAAAAAAAACTCAAAACCATCACTATCACCCCAAGACAACATCATTAACTACACCACTACACACATAATAGAAATTACATTTAAAAAAATTCAATTTAAACATTATACAGTTCAAATAATAACATTACGAACCTGTGATCATAGATATTGTAACGGGCATTACTGTAATCGGAGAAGCAAGTACGGAGATTGGACTGAAGAGCAAGTTCCCAGACAGGATTAGACTGTTTGCCACCGACGCCGGCGATCCAACCGGCGCCGAGTTCCACCGTTACTCCGCCGAATTCCTCCTTCCTTATCCTGCCACCTATCTTATCAGACGCTTCCAATATCATCACATCATCCACTCCATTCTCCGACAATACCTTGGCCGCCGTTAAACCTACAGAAATCCACACATATAATTATTCACATCGTACTTTGTATTTCTCCCAGTGAATGCAGAAACATGGTTATAAATTTGAAGAAAGAGGTCCAGAATTTGAATTACCTGAGATGCCGGCTCCGACTATGATGACAGAGCAGCGACGGGGAGTTGCCATGAAAGAGGGGATGTAGGGTGGTGGGGTGGGTGGGGTTGGGGGTGTGGGGAGAAGCAGAGAGCTAAAGGAGTCTTGAATGAGTGAGTATACAAGAGAGTCAGCAATAGGAGTAGAAATAGCGGGAGTCGGTTTTTATAGTTGGTTTCAACCGCATATTGGGGAAACGCCACTCTCTCCTTCCTATATTTACTGTTATGTTATTAGCAGGGTTAATATTAAAAAATATTAATTAAATTAAATTAAATTATGAGCAAATATCTTTCAATAAATATATTTCAGTTACAGATTTATTTGTCAATATAATATGTTAATAATAAAATTAAAGGGACTTATATAGTCACTGGACAAAATTTTTAATTTTATATTTTTCTTTATTCTATTATTAATGTTTAGTATTTTTAAATTTTTGATAAAAAATTTATTAGCATATTATTTTATTTAATATTTTTATATACACATATTTTTCATAATATAATAGAGGATATATATTTTATTAATCTTGAAATATCTTTTATTTTATATTTTATTTTATTTTTGTCAATATTGTAGTTATCTTTAATAAAATCTCTATTAAACTAAAGGGACTTATATAGTTACGGAATAACTTTTTTTGTTATGTATCTTTTTTTATTATATAATAAATATTTAATATAATTACATTGTTAATAAAAATATTTATCTGCATATTAATTTGTTTAATTTTGTTAGCATATTAAAAAATTTATTAACTATATTTTTTTATTTTATGTAATTTTAGGTTTTATTTTAAAATAATTAAAAAATTCCAACTTGAAATTACTCTCCAATTCAAATGGAATTTTTTTTAGTTTTCATTGTTTTAAAATAATACATTTTATTTTATAGTTTATAGATTTTCAAATTCAAAAATACTGTAATAATTAATAACTAATTGTTAACTACTAATGTCATGTATCTTTTTTCTAAGCTGCCGCTTAGTTTACGGAGATAATTTTTTTCTCTCTTTTAATAATATATAGATTATTGTGACTAAGGATTAATGTAAGTGTATATAATTATCTATTAGGAATGACAGTTCTTTTTTGGGGAAAATACCTCAGTACCCCCTAAACTATGTGAGAATTATTACTTTCCTCCCTAAACTATCTCTGGTTCGAATTACCCCTCAACTTGGCCTTTTGAGAATAATTACCCCTAAATGCTTATGTGGCAAAAAGTGTGGGTACACTCACCTGCCATGTGGATTTTTCTGTCCATGTGGCATTTTCGTGAATTTTTTTCTTTTTAAGAATATTATTTTTTAGATAATTTTTTAAAATACAATTTATAATAAAAGTTGGACTGAACGACATTAGTTATGCTAAATATTTTTATTTGTACAAAAATAATAAAATTTTAGTTAATCGTTTTTTGAATTTGACCTGAAAATAAAGATTTATACAATTAAAATAAATAGTTAATGCATCTAAAAATTTATAAAATATAGTTTGAAATTAATTATTTTGGCTATAATTTTTTATATATCTCTAAATTACAGTGCTCCAATTTTGTTTTACGGATTTTACCTAAAAAAAGTAAAAATACACAGTTGAAATAAATAGTCATTGCATCGCAAAAGAATAAATAAAAAGAGTATACAATTACAAGAAATTACAAGTGCAATTGTACACTCTTTTTATTTCTTCTTTGATTCAATGATTATTTATTTCAACTATGTATTTTTTATAACTTTTTAGATGTCTTGACTATTTATTTCAATTGTATAAATTTTTATTTTCAAGTAATATTCAAAAAAAGATTAACTAAAATTTTATTATTTTTGTACAAATAAAAATATTTAGCATAACTAATGTCGTCTGTCCAACTTTTATTATAAATTGTATTTAAAAAAATTATCTAAAAAATAATATTCTTAAAAAGAAAAAAAAATTCACGAAAATGCCACATGGACAGAAAAATCCACATGGCAGTGAGTGTACCCACACTTTTTGCCACATAAGCATTTAGGGGGTAATTATTCTCAAAAGGCCAAGTTGAGGGGGTAATTCGAACCAGAGATAGTTTAGGGAGGAAAGTAATAAATCTCACATAGTTTAGGGGGGTACTAAGGTATTTTCCCTTCTTTTTTTTTCTTTCTTCTTTTTTGCTCGGGTGATCTTACTTAAACTATTTCTATATGTATGTGTTATTTCTCGTCAGCATAACATTCATTTAAGGTTGGACATATAGAAAAAAATTATTTAGTTTTTTTGCTATCTTCTCTAAAATTTAATTTCTATTACTTTATTAACCACTAAGCTGTAATGCTAATAAAATGTTATGTCAGGTTAAAGCATGTACTTTGGTTGATACATACTATTTTCCGTTAGAACACGTACTTTGGTTACTTTGTTTATAAAGACGTAAACATATGAGAATGAAATTAATTTATAATTTTTTCGCCTCTATAATTTAATTCTGAAACTTTATTGTTTTTAATTTGCTGTGTTGACAACTAATTAAGCTTACCCATGTGTGCTAATCGAATTTAATTTTGACTTTAATGATGATTTTGGTAAAGTTCTGTCGTGAATTGAGTCTCATATGTCTTTCACTCGTTCTCGTTTAAATCAAGAATTTTACTTTAACTTGGGGAGTATTAAGATAAGAATTTGTCGTGGACTGAGTTTTATATTTTTCGCTATAATCTAATATACTCTTTTTTCTTTTCTCATCAACTTAAATGCTTTACCTGTATTTAAATAAAAATATCGATCTCTTGTTACAAAATATGAATATACAGAACAATTCATCGCTGATTTTAAGTATATTTTGCTCTTTACACTATCAACCTATGTATTTATCTGTATTTTTGTATCGCGGTATTTTTCCATTTTAATCTATTCATTGGATCCACCTATATACTATCTCAGATTTTGTTTATGGAGCAATGGATGTGAATAAATAGTTATCAAAGTATATTAACTAATAGCAAGGAGGTCAAGCAATCCTTACCCAAAAAGAATTAATCACGGGTAAACTTCCGTCGATACTTCAAATCACTACTAAAAAAAAAATTAAAATTAGCTACAAACTTCTAATCTGACATGTCGCTAAATTGCTTGTTACTAACAAAATTCTTTGTTAATATATCGCTAAGTATGATTAATAATGAATTTTACTGTTTAGCTACAAAATTTGCTTGTTGCTAGTTTTTTTTTTTTCCTAAGTATTGAAAATGCAATACTCTTGGTTATAATTTGACATTTTTACCTTTAATAGGTCGTAATTAATCTACACGCTCACCTTTTTATTGGCTTATAGTGTAAATTTAAATATATGTTTAAATTGGTTGAGATAGTGAAAATTTGTCTAGCCCAATAAAATTTAAAATCTAATTTCCTTTGTGTAGCTCCTCTTTGATACTCCATCCGGTTCACAATAAATATCTAATTTACTTTTAGCACGTCGATAAAAAAAATATTAAATCATATACAAAAATATATAGTATGATTAAATTATCCTTAATTAAATATTTAATGTGAGGAGTAAGAAAATATTTTAGAAATATATATATATGAATTATTTTGTAAATATAAATTAAATTCTTTCTTGATTACATAACTAGACAATTATTTTAAACCAAAATAAAAAACAAACTACATAATTATTGTGAATCGAAGAAGTACTTTTTTTTTTTCAAAGGGGCTAGAAGATCATGAAAACGCGTGTGTAACTTAATTTTGGACTAGGGCAATAAGGTAAATTCAGGCCGGGGGGATTTGGTGGGGTCAAAGGAATAGGAGTGTGAAGTCAAATTCAGAACGTGAATAGCGTTTCGAAGTGAATAAAAAGAAGCGGCGCTGTTCTGTTGGACCAAACACGTGTGCACAGTAAGCGAACGTGTGGGCACACGTGAGCATTTATTTGTAAATACAATCCGTGTTTCTATGATTTTTCCGGCAAATGATAGCCACATCCAGATACCCATAAGTTTAATTTTTAAGATTTTTAGTATTGTATTTATTATATTTTTTAAATTATGGGTCTAAAATTATTATTTATTATAATTTTAATAAGTTTTTATATATAAATTTATAGTTTACTCTTAAAAATTTTACATTCAAATTTAAGGTCAGCATTATAAGGGTGCAACTACTTATTTTAAATTTAAATACCTTTAAGAAAATTTATGGTGTGGCCACTGCCGTAAGCTATTGAGATGGCACAGGCAGTGACGGTTTTCTTTCTTTCCAATGTAATTTAGTTCTGACAGCTAAAATACTAATAAGTTTGGTTGGCTGCTAAGATTTAGCCAAACTTATTAGAGATTTTATTTTAGTTAGCTGGCACCTTTGTCCTTGCCCTGATCTATGCATGTTGTGCGCATCTTAATCAAGTTTATTTCGTTAAAAAAAAATGGCATAGAATCTTGATTCGAATACTATAGTTGGTGTATATGTACATTTAGGGTGTGTTTGGTACGAAGGAAAATGTTTTCTATGGAAAATATTTTCCTATATGGAAAATGAGTAATTTTATCACTTATTTTC
Organism: Nicotiana noctiflora; assembly: GCA_032618575.1. Classification (NCBI taxonomy): domain Eukaryota; kingdom Viridiplantae; phylum Streptophyta; class Magnoliopsida; order Solanales; family Solanaceae; genus Nicotiana; species Nicotiana noctiflora. The sequence continues at coordinate 50,369 of JASVEL010001010.1, forward strand.
TCTTGTTTGGTTGGTAAGTGGAAAACATTTTCCGGAAAATATTTTCTATGTTTGGCTAGAGAGTAAAAAATAGTTTTTTTAGAAAAATATTTTTTTTGCAACTCTCCTACCCCTCCCCTCCCACCTCCCCACCCCTCCCTTCCCGAAGTCTCTAAAAATTGACACAATCTAAAGGAACTAATGTGATGCTTTACTTTTTAACGCAAAAATTGCGTATTTTCGAATCGGTAAATTTATAATTTCTAAACCGTAAACTTCCGAACTCATAATTTTGGAACTTGTAAAATATTGAGTCTTTAAATGATAAATATTAAAATTAAAAACTGAAAAATATATTTTAAAATTTTTTCGGGGGGGGGGGGGGGGGGGGGGGGGGGGGGGGGGGGGGGGGGGGGGGGGGGGGGGGGGGGGGGGGATAAAAATTTAAATTACAAAAAAAAAGTATTTTTTTTTTCGTGCGGGGGGGGGGGGGGGTATGGGGGGAGGGGGTAGGGGTGGGGGTGGGTGGTGCAAAAAAAATAAGAAAACAGAAATTTAAAATTATAGAAAAAAATTAAGGTAAAAGAAATTTTTTTTTGCGGGGTGGGGTGGAGGGGTAGTAGGGTGGATGGTAACGGAAAAACTGAAATTTTTCTAAAAAAAAACTATTTTTTGGAGAGGGGGTGGGGTGGGTTGGTGAGGGTGAGAATGGTTGAGAAGGAGCTTTGGAAAATGTTTTCCCTTCTTTTGATAAGGAAAATATTTTCCTCCAATTGGAGGAAAATGAATTGATAAGGAAAATGTTTTCCAAAATATTTAAGCCAACCAAACATGGGAAAATTGGAAAACATTTTCCAGAAAATGTTTTCCTTCATACCAAACACACCCTTAATGAAACTGTTAGTCCACTTGTCTCATATTGAGTTTGGAGAACGATTTGATTGATTTTTGTGGTCAAAGAGATCAGAGTATCAATTAAATAAAAATCGTAAATTTTATATTAGTCAAGGGAAGATTAATTACTGTATGGCGAAACTTCATGTCATGCATTTGACCCGATCAGCGAAGTTAAAGTCTTTGAAGGTTGTGGCATCGTTATGACGTATCAACCTAACACCTAGAGGTTGAGGTCATGTGAAGAAGGCAAAATTTTCGTCGAGCTCGAGGTGGCTTAATAAATAAAAAAACGAGGACAAGGACGAGCATCATCCTCAGCATGTAGTAACGACTAATTTAAGGATTTAGGTTACCTAGAGAATATTCTAACAAATACTCCTTTCTGATTGTGCTATCTAGGGGTTTTGACCTGTGTGGTCTTATAAATAGGAAGAGATGTAGTTCTAGAAGGGGATCGAACATTTTTGTAAAGAACAACATTAACATTTTCTACGAAGATTTTCTCTTTATTGAATATATACATAATTTACCTTTATACTCATTTTGCTCTATCTTCCTCTCTCGATCTATGAGGAACCGAAATATTCAATTGTTTATCACCATCTATGTATTCCTTTTCCTCTATCTTTCCCTCTTGAACCAAGAGGAATCATAATATTTAATTGTTTGTCATAATACATCATTGCCAAAAAGCTTAGTGGAAAATCTCACAATTGTCAGATGAACCTTGCTCCATTTATAATTTAAATACTATTTGTTGTCATTTATTTCTATCTTTTACGTTTTAAGTAATTATTGCTCCATTTATAACGCTTTAAGACATTCTTATCTAACATCACACATATAATATTCTTAATAAAAATACTAGATTTTTTACTTGGATATTAATATTGACTTGGATTAAATCCTCAGAGGAAGGACGTTGACATGGTATTCGCAGCTGCCAGCCTATTCAATATAAACATTCAAGAAAATAGAGGACAAATTAGTGACGGCGCATGTTGGGGCCAAGAAAGCTGAAAGGGGGTGAGTGATATCTTCGCCATTAGACAATCCCAAGGGAAAGACTGGGGGACTTCTTAGCCCGATTCAACATGGTAAGGATGACCTTGCCATATATCTCCGAAGTATGGGTTGAACAGAGAAGACTTAAAGGCAACCATAAAGCTATTGAGCCGTTTGATGAAGTACTCACCAGCAACCTGGGATGAGATCTACAATGCCTAATGTGCCGAGGTCAGAGCAGATGATGAAGACCTTAATGGGCCAACCCGACGACTCACCTTAGTGTACTCCGAACCCAGGAGGTAATGCAGGGACAATGTCAGGAGAGACCCACCGGTATTGTGATTAAACAAAGATCGATACCAACCTTATATCAGGGCACCCGTCCCCGACTTCCACCACGAAGATAGGCCAAGATCAGACATTTACAGAAGCGATCAAGGTATTTCCTCTTACTATCTGCTCATAACTTTTGTATGTCGCCTACAGAGGTGGTATGCACTTGAGAAGCTCAGAACAAAGGTGAAGTAGCTGCTAAAGATGAGGACCGACCAAAGCACCAGGAAGTCTGATGCCTTCTATGAGTTCAACCAAGACCGTGTACACAAGACAAAAGACTACCATGCTCTAAGGTTAGAAGTGGTGAATTTGTTGCAACAAGGACACCTTAAAGAGTTACTTAGCAACAAAGACAAGAACACCTTAGCAAAGGGTCGAGAATGTCGAAGCCTACCGAAGTCGCCCTCGCCCGCTAGCACCATAAACATGATTATTGGTGGAATTGACGATGCCTCCATCAACGACATTGAGTTCACCACCACTCACAAACTCAAAAGATTAATCACCCACGAGCGATATGATGATCTCGATGATGAGTATCATCTTCGATGAGTTTGTTGCCGACGGTTTGACTTTCCCTCACAATGATGCACTTGTCATTACTTTATGAACTTTTGGCACTTATGTTAGGAGATTGATCATGAAAGATGGAAGTGGAGCAGGTATCATACATCCTCGAGTCTTCGCACAGATGCGACTTGAAGATAAGATAGTGGCGTGCTGCATCACACTGACTGATTTTAATAAAGCATTTGAATGAACTTCGAGCGAGATCATGCTCCCTATCCTTGCTGGTGGGGTGATGCTGCTTCCACGTCATGGATTAGGACACCGCATACAAGACCATCACAGGTCGGCCATGGATACACCCCATGAAGGCAATCCCCTATAGCCTATACTAAGTAATTAAGTTCTTGACTCCCTACGGAATATTCAACATACGAGGGGAGCAATGCACTTCACGGGAGTGCTATCGAATCACTATGGACAACACGAAAACCCAACAAATGAAAGAAAATAAAAAAGAAGCATAGCAGTCAACGTAGTCGAAGAACCTACAAGTCAAAGCCAAGGACACCATTACAGACCCAGAGGCGATCGAAGATGCATGATTAACATTATAGGACCTCGACCCCGTCTAGCTAGATCAAAGCGATCCCACTAAAAGGGCCTACATCAGTTGCAAATTCAAAAACCCAGGTAAATTTAGTCAATTCTTAATAGCTACTGTAGATTTGTTTGCTTTAGCCATGAAGACATGCCAGGCGTCCCCAAAGAGATAGCCACTCATAGGTTAAATGTCGACCCCTTCTACCCTCAATAAGGCGCATTCGACGAAAGTTCAACCCCACCATCAATGAGGCCGTCCACGAGGAAGTGGAGAAACTGTTGGCCAATGACCCTATCAGGGAGTCAAAGTACCCCAAATGGATTGCTAACGTGGTAATGCTAAAAAAAAGAATGAGAAGTGGAGACTGTGTATGGAATTTACCGATCTGATCAAAACTTGCCTGAATGATTTATTTCCTTTACCATACATCGATCAAATCATTGACGCCACAACATGACATGAGTTGCTGAGTTTTCTAGATGCTTACTTAGGCTATAATCAAATACTTATGGAAGAAGATGACCAAGAGGAAACCACATTCATCACTCACAAGGGAACGTACTACTACATGGTCATGCCATTCAGGTTGAAAAATGAGGGAGCTACCTACCAAGGGCTGGTCACGAATATATACAAGAATCAGCTCAGCAAAACTATGGAAGTATACATCGACGACATGTTGGTTAAATACTTGAGGTCCAAAAATCACATCGACCATCTGAAGGAAATATTCAAAATATTGAGAAAGTATGGAATAAAACTGAACCCTAAGAAATGCACGCTTGGCGTAACTTCAAGCAAGTATTAGGTTTCCTGTTATCACAATGCAAAATTGAATTCAACCTAGATCATATCAAGGATATCGACGGAATATCGGAACACCTAACCACCAAGAAATAAGTCCAAAGACTGACAATTTGAATTATCGCCCTATCCAGATTGATATCGAGGTCATTCGAAAGGTGCCATAGGTTCTTCAACGTACTCAAAAAGGACAACAACATTGAATGGACGCCTAAGTATATACGAGCACCGAAGGAACTCTAGAAATACCTATCATCACTACCCGGGCTTTCAAAATTCGAGCCCGGGTAATGTCTCCTCATCTACCTCACTGTCTTAGAGTAGTAGTAAGTGCAATCCTAGTCCAAGAGGAAGACTGTACACAATCTCCAATTTATAATATCAATTAAAAACTTATCGACCCCTATATGAGGTATCCTCACCTCGAGAAACTGGGCTTGTCCATTCTCATAGCTTCAAGAAAGCTCAGGTCATAGTTCTAGTGCCATCTAATCTCGGTCGTCGCCACATTCCCTTTAAGGAGCATATTGCAAAAACTCGAGCTATTGGAGAGACTGGACAAATGGTCCATCGAGTTAAATGAGCATGATATCACTTAACGCATGACCTCTGGGTCTTGCACACTGACGCTAAATCTAACACACGTGGGTCCAATTGGGACTCATGCTCGAAGTCCCCACTGGCGAAGTCATTCGCCAATTTATAAGATGCCCGGATATGACTAACAATGAGGCCTAATATGAGGCCGTAATTGTAGGACTAAGGCTATCACTCAAATATAGGGTGAGGCACCTACTACTGCACTAACTTGTCGAGAACCAAGTAACATGGACTTTCCAGATCAAAGAACAAAGGTTGCAAAAGTATGTGACCGAGATATGTAAATTAGTGCCCAAATTTGATGAATGCCAACTCGACCTGATCCCACAAACTTAGAACATCAAGAAAGACACCTTGAAAAATTAGCCACCACAACAAAACACATACTCCTAGGGAGACGAGCGTGGTGCATCTCCTTAGCTCAACACCAAACCATGTCGAGGTAAAGTTTGTGAACCCAACCCGGGACTGGCACAATTGTATTATAAACTATTTTGCATAATGGTACCCTCCTAAATGATAAAAAGGAAGCCTTGAAGCTGAGAATGCAAGCAACAAGATATAATATCCTTCATGACGAGCTGTATAAGAGAATGTATATCGGCCCCTTAACAAAATTATTGGGCCCAAATCGAATTCAACGTGTCATCGAGGAAGTTCACGAAGGACACTGTGGCAGTTATTCTAGTGAATAAACACCGGTCATGTACCTCATATGGGCGCGATACTATTGGCCCACCATGAAAAAAGACTCCTTGGAATTCGTAAAGAAATGCGAATAGTTCCAGAAATTCGCCCCAATAATCTACCAAGCTAGCGAACACCTCCATTATGTTACCTCCCCATGTCTGTTCATTAAGAAAGGAATGGACATCATGGGACCGTTAATGACAGTACGAGGTAACGTTTAATTCCTTTTAGTTTTAACTAACTACTTCTCTAAATGGGTGAAAGTAGGCATTCGCTCAAATTTGTGAGCAAGAGGCAATCACCTTCATATGGAAGAACAACATCTGCCAATTTGGCATGCAAAAAGAAATAAGCTACGACAATGGACCCTAGTTCACGGGACGAAAAATCATATAGTTTTCGAAAAATGGCACATTAAAAGTATATTCTTAATCTCTTACCTCCCATACGGAAACAATCAAGTAGAGCCCTCCAACAAATCAATCTTAGACTTCATGAAGAAAAGACTCGAAAATACCAAGGGACTGTGGCCGAAGATACTCCCAGGAGTATTATGGGCACACAGGATGACCCCAAAAACAAGCATATGAGAAAAACTTTACCCCATAGTTTGCAGGGTGGAAGCAGTCATACTAGTTAAAGTAGAAGAACCCAGCTTGAGGTACATCAACGAGAGTGGCAATGACAAAGACGAGAGAAAAATACAAGACCTTGATGAGATCAAAGAGGGAAGAGACATGGCGTACATAAGACTGGTCTCATAGAAACGGCAAGTAGAATGCTACTACAACAAAATGGCCAAGGTACGACTACTCAAGATTGAGGACGAAGTGCTCAAAAACAAGACCCAAGTAGGAAGAGATCCTCGAGAAGGAAAATTAGGAGCCCATAGGGATAGATCGTGCAAAATCATAGGTAAGGTAGATCGTGTTTACATAATGTTCTGAAATTATAGCATATCAGTAAGGTTTAGGTAAGTGCAATCTCATCCCTTTCTCATTTTTATCGCATTCTTACTTTACTACCCATAGTTACTAGAACCACTTAATTCTGACTTGTTGCCACATCACTTCATATTACCCCCTTTAGGGGAGTACTAAGAGTTGGAAATGTGATGATCTACCTATAGATGTTTTAATTCTTCATTTTTGGTATTTTTTTCACATCAACGATGACCCTTACTCGCCTTGCGGTAATCCTTCTATACCAAGGATAACAAGATTCCTTACTCGTGATGATGATACTTATTATAACTGGCACATACAGTCCCTTAAGCTTAACTTTACTCACATTGCTTACTTTAGGAAAGCGTCTTCCTAAATGACCATTCTATGAATTTCTCATGAATCTTCTTCTGTTGTCCATTCTATTATCGCCAGAATAAAATTTGAAGCTAACACGGCTGGCTACATACAAGTATAGCCAAATCAATATGAGATGGGACAGCCGTTCAGAGGCCGCTGCGGAACTACCATAGGAAAATTCTCATGATATCGACCATTATCAAATCTCTCAGTCCCTAATTCATATTTATTTTATCTTATTCACCAGTCCATACTAATTTCTATTATTTTGGGGTCTAACTTTTCCTCCTGGTAGTCGCGTTGGAGTCACAAGCTTATTTCTCGAAATGAGGATATGACTTTATGTCCTATACTCTTTTGTTGTCTCAAGGCCTTTTGCCTCTCATCTCTTCCTTTACTTGACTATTGACTCTATAATACTGTCATCTTTTTTATCTACCGTTGTCATCCATGTATCAAATCTTACTCATAATGCTTAATTAAATCTCTTCTTATTTTCCGCTAACATATATGTCTATCAATTTATTCTGGAAACTCGAGCAAGATATTCTTTTGCTTTTAGCTCCCCTTGCTCCTTCTACTGGCTCATTGGGTTGCCTAACATTCTTTCTCTACTAGAGACGGGAGCCACACTAAGGTAATTTTTACCCCTTCAAGGTTTCCAGTGACTATCTTTTTAGTACTCATATCCAACTGTACTATTTTAGAGTGCAACATCTGGGTGTCTCAAAAGGAGATCTATTAGTACATTTGCAATATCCTTCGAAAATGTCAACTCACGCAAATAATCCAACCAGCATTTTGGGTTACTCTAACCCCAACCAGATTCTGATATCTGTCCTTCTCTTATACTACTTTTGTTAGCCCTCCTAGGGCATAAATGAGATAGGTATAGCTAATTATACAAACCTCTGTTATTGTTGACCGTAACTCAAAAGGCTTATATTCCCATGTCTGAATTGTAAATACTGATAATCTTCATTAACTAGACACTTTGTACCCTTCTTCTTCTTGCTTCTTTTACTTGTTGAAACTTGTATCGCATTGCATTTCACCATAGGGGTGGATAGATATTCTTTCTTTAAGGCTCTTTATCAAGAGGCTTACACGTCTTAGTACATACGCGATCTACTGAAGACCTTACATTTACTCATCATAAGCATCATGAAAAATCGAGTTCCTCTGACTCAACTCTTCCATAGCTATATCTCTTATCAAATGTCTTTCTAGATGTAGGCATCGTCGTATTATGAACAAGATAGATTTTAGGAAATTGAGTTCCTACAATTGAGCTCTACCAAAATAAGAAAGAGTAACAGTCCTAAATGTCTTGTAGCCCCCTACTTATAAGTGTGGTGCACAACACACCCATAAGTAAGACTTTACTAGACACGACTTGTAGATTCCCTATAACAGAACTGCTCTAATACCACTTTTGTCAAGACCCAAACCAGAGGGTCACAACTGGCACCTGGTACCTTACTCAACTTAGTACCAACGTAACATATTTTTCTTGTCATACTATCATTGGTAACTGGTCCAACATGGACACAACTCGTAATGCATAATTATAAGTGGGAAATCACTGTATCAATGAACCATCTTTCTTAAACATGAATACATATGGACCATCAAGACCTCTGGCATATTGTACAAAATGAATCTTTATATACAAAGCCTCTAAGAGTATTTGACATCAAATGGGATAGGGTACCGACATACCTATAAGCCTATAGAAAAATTCTTACACGATGACTCATACACTCGGTTGAACTCTACTGAGGTGGAATCTTACCAATCCTTCATTGAATGCTAACCTCGTTTACTATGAGGGCTCGTCAAACTGATTTTCTATAACTGCGGGCATGAATGCAGCGTCCTAAAAATGGATGTTAGTATGAATAATATACCGAGTATGTAAGGCACATAAATAAGTATATAAAAGATATGGAAGAAACATGAAATATATAACTCCACCTGTAAGTATGGATAACCCTGTAAATTATGAAATACTTATAGTGTCATGCATATCCTTCTGAATGTCATGTCGTGCATAGGTACATGTGTTGATAACATCATCTAGCCTCTGACGATATCCCATCATATCATCTCGGCCACTGTGGGCAAAATTATCTACGTATACCAGCTGATCAGATGGTGGTACGTATATAACGTCGTAACGTTTTCCCATATCCCATGTACATATAATATACATATACGTGTATATAACTCCATATAGTCATGGTTCAATGGACATGCATAAATGAATGCAATGCATGAGAAGTACGTCAATAACATCTTTCGGAATGTAATAAGACCATTATGCCTTTGATTAATATCATCAAGTAAACTTTTTTAAATTACGTATTTTATGCGATCCATGAACAAAAGATGTAATAATAATACATAGGGGAATTAAATAACATAGGCACCTCTAATACTTCTATGAATAGAGTCATTTATGAAAGTTGTACATTTGCTCGTTTCGTTAGTATTGTATAGATCATGCCAAAGGAAAAGAAGGAACATCCATAATATACCTGGACCGATTCTCTTGACAATTATTTTAACACACGTCTTTGCGACAAAACACGTGATGGAAAGATCGGAGTAGGAAAGAAATCCGTATGATATTCTTGAGAAAGAATACACCGTACTCCCTAAGAATCGCAAATCCCACATTGCTATAATATTAGGTAGTCTTCGTATGAAATGCTTGAAGCAATAACGTTGCTATTGTAAAATTATCCTTGCTGGAGCTTTTTCTTAAGATGTGAGCAAATTCAAGAACGTTGCTATTGCAAAATTATGCTTGATGAAACCTTTTCTTAAGCTATTGTAGGACGTTGCTATTGGAAAATTATGCTTGCTGAAGCCTTTCCTTACTTTAGATGTATCTTCACTTGTGTATAGAGATGAGATTATAGGTCTTGTGGTGTTTGCCCCACCTTTCAAGGCTTGGTGTCACACAAACCCCCTCCCCCCTCCAAATTTTTGCCACCTTGAAGTGTGGTTTAAGAGTCACAATTTGTGACTTTATTGGCTGCCATGTTAATGGTTATCCATTCACACCAATTAACTACCAACATCTTCATTAATTGTTAATCTCCGCTAAAATAAATAATTATTCAATTATCTACATAATTAAAAATTATCTCAAATTACTTAAAATAGTACTCACTTTTAGCACACTTTATACACCTTATTATCACGGTCATGTGGTACCTTGTATGGCATTAGTTCATAGATATGAGGTATTATAGCTCAGACCGTATTTTATCTCAAAATGAAAACCTTAGAACAAACTCATTTTCTTCGATTCACTTACCCTATCACCTTCATGAATTTACTTATCACTTGTTTGAAGTACCATAATATTTGTAACCTCAAAATAATCTCATTCCCGAGCTTGCGTCGATTAACTTACAACAAAACGTTAACGTCTGAAAATGTGGGATGTAACATATTATTTCCGAGCTTTCTTTAATTTACTTATGGTATTATTTCACATACAAAAACATGGGGTGTAACACCTTTGAGTAATTATTATTTAGCTATTTCTTTGTATACTTGGAGAACGAACCAGGAAATCTTATGTCTTGAGCAGTGTGTCAGTTTATCAGTAGAGGCTTCATACACATAGTTGGTGGGTTAAGATTGAGATGTTTTTGATAATAACTTTGCAATATTTCAGTAGTTACTACGAATAAAGTTTTGGTGTTGGTTTATTTTGTATATTCAAATTAATTAAAAGTATTTGGTTAGAGTATTGCCCTTTTGCATATAAAATTTGAAGTTATAATAGATTTAATAAGCATAAATGGTTGGCTCGATTAAGTTAAGTGATCGGGTGTCGGTCACGTCTTGTTCATAAAATGGTCCGTGACAATAATGGCCTTCAAAATGGAATGACAGAACTAATCCAAAGGCTGCGAGAATATGCATCATCATGACGAATGACGTCATAACGTCACATTTCATCCATGTCAGTTTCTCTCCACAGGTCAGCCGGGAAGATTAAGAGTTCAAAATATGTAACTCTCAAAGATATACATCATCTACCTCTTACGACGACCACAGTCGCTATTATCTACTTATCAAGCCCACCCACGAGATGACTTCGACAAAGGGAGGGACTAGCTGTACGGGCAAAAAACTTCATGTCATTCATTTGAACCGCTCAATAGAATTAAAGCCTTTGAAGGTTGTGGTGTGTTGACATTATGATGTATCGACCTAAACCCGAGAGGTCGAGGTCAAGTGAAGAAGGCAAAATTATTGTTGAGGTCGAGGTTGCTTAACTAAAATAAATGAGGACGAGAACTAGAATCCGTCCTCGGCACGCAATAACTACTAATTTAAGGATTTAAATTCCTTAGAGAATATTCTAGAGAATATTCCTTTCTGATTGTACCATTTAGGGGTTTTTGACCCATTTACTCTTATAAATAGGAAGACTTGTAGTTTAGAAAAGGGATAAGATATTTTTATAAAGAACAACATTGATATTTTCTGTGAAGATTCTTTCTTTATTGAATACATATAAAGTTTATCATTATACTCCTTTTTCTCTATCTTTCTCTCCCGAACCAAGAGGAATTAGAATATTCAATTGCTTATCATCATTCATCATTGTGAGAAAGCTAATGGAAAATCTTACCCCTGTCGGATGAACCTTGCTCAATTTATTACTTAAATACCATTTATTATTATTTATTACTATCTTTCATGTTCTTAAATCATTATTGCTCTAAGGTATTCTTATGTAACAACACAAACATCTAAAACTCTTCATAAAAACACTGGATTTGCTATTTGAATATTAATATTAACTTGGATTAACCCTTTTTTCTATAAATCTAATTGTATAAAAATCTAGATCTACATTTTGGGTTATACATTTAGTATATATGACAGGAAAAAGTTTTTTCTCGAAAAATATTTTATTTAAATAAATCATTTTACAGCGTTTAGCCATTGTGAATTGTTGTACATATTTTCTCCAAGAAATACTTATATTCCACAAGTAAGGTGGAAAACACAGGCAGGTAAAAAAGCTGCTAGTTCGTAAAGCAAGTGACGTTATTAAGGGGTACTTATATACGTCTTTTAAATAAAAATTTAATAGCCTATATTAAGTTCAAAACATAAGTGTAAATAAGGAAATAGTCCCATTTCAATTAATTTTTTAAAATCAAATTTCTTAGGAATAAAAAGACAAACTTTGGACTTAAGGTTATAAATTTTCCAAAAACGAGCTTTTTTTTTTATAATTACAAATTACAAAAGATGAAAGTGATCATTATGAATAAAAATATTAGGTCATGTCATAGATTTCTAGTTCTATTTAGAAACTAATCATACACGTTAATACGTTATTGTCATCTTTAGTTTGGTGCTAAAATCGTCCCTAAATTAGTGATGTTATGACCTTTTTTAGATCGTAGCTTACTTAATCTTCCTTTTTAGAAAATTCATAGGGATAAAGAAGCCCCTTTTTAGGTAAGTTTCCATTAATTAGCTAGTCTAATAAATTCCTACGAGGGGTATTAGAGACTAATTTGCTTTACCTTTTTTTAATTACCGTTGGTCTGTTTTTGCCGACTTTAATTTCTTTTCTGTAGTTCCAATTTTAATAGCAGAGTAACATCAACTTAAAGTAATATAGTTACTTGAGAAAGTAATTAATAACACCCACCTCACCATCCAACAAGTTTTTTGAATAAACAATTAGTCAGTGGTTGTTAATTTGTTAGATATGAGGTTGACCCACTAACGTAATATTGTCATGGAATAAGATATATTTTTTGTTTTTCTTTTTATGGTACCAGAAAAGTAAGTTCCATTCACAAATTCTTATTAAAATATTCCACCTTTTACTTATTATAATTGCACGACCTTTAGTCCTATCCTTCCTCACCTTTAGTAAAAATATGACTTTGTATACGGGTAAAATCGTGGCGGAGCTTTCCCCGATTTCCTGATTAGGAAACAAAGTGGAAGTGCGGTACGACATAATCACAATCGAAGTCCGGTAACTTCTCATATCGAAACTGTATGGTTTATAATTCAACCTTACAGTAATCAATTGGGTAATTATTTCCCTCGATCCAAGTAAACATAACAAGCGGCGAGATCCCCCCTCGACCCATGTAAACGTAACAAGCGGCGAGGCCCCCCACGACCAACGAATACTATCCGCACACGCCTAGAAGTTTTGGCCGAGTTCGACATCCTCCGGGTACGCCCAAAACAATCTCTTGACACCGGCTCGATCCCCAAGAAAGTCAACCGACACAACAAATGTCTATAAATACAGAAGCAGTCATCAAGAAAGGGGTTCCACTCTCTCCCCATGGAGGCTCTAAGAAATACAGAGTACAACATAGAGTGAGAACCCAATGCTAAAAATACAAGATAACAGTAGGTCTATAAAAGCATGATTGTAGATTTACCCATTATCATGAATAAAAGATCACTAATATCTTCTGTTGTCTCTACATATGTTTCCGTTATCTTTTCCTTTATCGAACTTCAGATACGTCACGACCTGCTATGATTGGCCCTTTTTTGTCGATAATTGTTTTGAATTCATAAATGCTTGTAAAAATTTCGAGTCAAACAATCTGGCGCCGTCTGTGGCGATTTCATAGCAGGGCTGCGTAGCCTCCCCTAAAGTCAGAAGCACGGGGAAAGCAAGGAACGAAGGGCTAAATGAGAGCAAGCCTGATTCATCTCGTCCACAATCGGGCTATGAGCCCTCGACTCAAAAGAATCAATGACGTTCAACTATGGTTGAACCGGGACTCAGGCCATGAGCCTTCGCCAACACAAATTCAACGATAGTTGAAGTAAAACTCGGGCTATGAGCCCTCGACTCAAAAGAATCAACGACGTTCAACTACGGTTGAACTGGGACTCGGGCCATGAGCCTTTGCCAACTTAAATTCAATGATAGTTGAAGTAAAACTCGGGCTATGAGCCCTCGACTCAAAAGAATCAACGACGTTCAACCATGGTTGAAATGGGACTCAGGCCATGAGCCTTCGCCAACATAAATTCAACAATAGTTGAAGTAAAACTCCTATGAGCCCTCGACTCAAAAGAATCAACGACGTTCAACTACGGTTGAACTGGGACTCGGGCCATGAGCCTTCGCCAACATAAATTCAACGATAGTTGAAGTAAAACTCGGGCTATGAGCCCTCGACTCAAAAGAATCAATGACGTTCAACTACGGTTGAACTGGGACTCAAGCCATGAGCCTTCGCCAACATAAATTCAACGATAGTTGAAGTAAAAACTCAGTCTATGAGCCCCCGACTCAAAAGAATCAACGACATTCAACTACGGTTGAACTGGGACTCAGTCCATGAGCCTTCGCCAACATAAATTCAATGATAGTTGAAGTAAAACTCGGGCTATGAGCCCTCAACACAAAAGAATCAACGACATTCAACTACAGTTGAATACTAAGGCCATGAGCCTTCGCCAACATAAATTCAACGATAGTTGAAGTAAAACTCGGGCTATGAGCCCTCGACTCAAAAGAATCAACGACGTTCAACTACGGTTGAACTGGGACTCAGGCCATGAGCCTTCGCCAACATAAATTCAACGATAGTTGAAGTAAAACTCGGGCTATAAGAACTCGACTCAAAAGAATCAAGGACGTTCAACTACGGTTGAACTGGAACTCAGGTCATGAGCCTTCGCCAACATAAATTCAACGATAGTTGAAGTAAAACTCGGGCTTTGAGCCCTCGACTCAAAAGAATCAAGGACGTTCAACTACGGTTGAACTGGGACTCAGGCCATGAGCCTTCGCCAACATAAATTCAACGATAGTTGAAGTAAAACTTGGGCTATGAGACCTCGACTCAAAAGAATCAACGACGTTCAACTATGGTTGAATTGGGATTCAGGCCATGAGCCTTCGCCAACATAAATTCAATGATAGTTGAAGTAAAACTCGGGCTATGAGCCCTCGACTCAAATGAATCAACGACGTTCAACTACGGTTGAACTGGGACTCAGGCCATGAACCTTCGCCAACATAAATTCTATGATAGTTGAAGTAAAACTCGGGCTATGAGCCCTCGACCTAAAAGAATCAACGACGTTCAACTACGATTGAACTGGGACTCAGGCCATGAGCCTTTGCCAACATAAATTCAATGATAGTTGAAGTTAAACTCGGGCGATGTGCCCTCGACTCAAAAGAATCAACGACTTTCAACTACGGTTGAACTAAGACTCAGGCCATGAGCCTTCGCCAACAAAAATTCAACGATAGTTGAAGTAAAACTTAGGCTATGAGTCATAGACTCAAAAGAATCAATGACGTTCAACTACGGTTGAACTGGGACTCAGGCCATGAGCCTTCGCCAATATAAATTCAACGATAGTTGAAGTAAACTCGGGCTATGAGCCCTCGACTCAAAAGAATCATCGACGTTCAACTACGGTTGAACTGGGACTCAGGCCATGAGCTTTCGCCAACATAAATTCAACGATAGTTGAAGTAAAACTCGGGATATGAGCCCTCGACTCAAAAGAATAAACGATGTTCAACTACGGTTGAATTGGGACTCAGGCCATGAGCCTTCGCCAACATAAATCCAATGATAGTTGAAGTAAAACTCGAGCTATGAGCCCTCGACTCAAAAGAATCAACGACATTCGATAGTTGAAGTGAAACTTGGGCTATGAGCCCTAAACTCAAAAGAACCAACGACGCTCAACTACGGTTGAACTGGAACTCAGGCCATGAGCCTTTGCTAACATAAATTCAACGATAGTTGAAGTAAAACTCGGGCTATGAGCCCTCGACCCAAAAGAATCAACGACGTTCAACTACGATTGAACTGGGACTCAGGCCATGAGCCTTCGCCAACATAAATTCAACGATAGTTAAAGTAAAACTCGGGCTATGAGCCCTCGACTCAAAAGAATCAATGACGTTCAACTACGGTTGAACTGGGACTCAGGCCATGAGCCGTTGCCAACATAAATTCAATGATAATTATAGTAAAACTCGAGCTATAAGCCCTCAACTCAAAAGAATCAACGACGTTCAACTACGGTTGAACTGGGAGTCAGGCCATGAGCCTTCACCAACATAAATTCAATGATAGTTGAAGTAAAACTTGGTCTATGAGCCCTCGACTCAAAAGAATCAATGACGTTCAACTACGGTTGAACTGAGACTTCGGCCACGAGCCTTCGCCACATTAATTTAATGATAGTTCAAATAAAATTCGGGATGTGAGCCCTCGATCCGGGACACTTAATGACCGTACTAAGGGAAAACGTAAAACGGAGCGAGCAATAAGCGAACAACAGGAAAAAGGGGAATCACCCCCCTCAATTAAAAAAGACGGACGTGGGCCACACCCATTCGCCTAATACAAATATTGTTTGAAACAAACCACAACAATCAATAGAATAAAAAGAAATGAAGGAAAAATAGCCACACACGGCAACAATCGACAAAGGAATTATCAACTAATCATTAATCACTGGGGTTTGCCAGTACCACTATCCACGCCAGTCCCACCACCGCCGGCCTGCACCGCTCCATCGCTAGTTCGACCTCGCCGGCATTCACAGCGCCCATGTCATTCCCAGCTCTGGCAAAGCTACCGCTAGGGACATCATCGATACTGGGCGTCGCGACATCAAAGCCGCATTCCTCGCGGGCTTTCCGTGCCCTCTGGCGCGCCCCCTCGAAGGCAGCTTTGAAGATTATATCAGCCTCGAACAGATGTTTATATACGTCTCGTTGAGCCTTGACATAAACCCAAGATTCACGGGAGCTACCCATAAATGCAGATTGTTCCTGAATGGGCCGGTTCTCCTCCTCAAAAAGTCCAATTTGCCCCACGGCATCCTGAGCGTTCCGCTCCAGAACCCTGATCCGCTCCTCAAGTCCACTCTCCCTGAAAGCGGCGGCGGCCCTCACCAACGACAGTTGGGAGTTGTTGGCACGGATGACCCCTTCAAGTTCATCCGCCCGGGCAGAAGCCTCGGCTAGCTTGCGCTTCAGGTCGGCCACTTCCCCTTCCAGCGTGGCGACCTTCCCGCTCCACTCCGTGGTGACCTCCGTCACCCTGGTCAGGCACAAGCGCTCATTCTCCAATGACGCCCTCCGTCTATCCTGAAGCTCGTCACTCATCCGACGCAGCTGATCCTCCAAGGCCTCGACACGACTGAGCGGCTGGCTCCTCTGCATCTCGTTCCGCGCTAGATCCCCGACCAGCTCCTGGTTACGGGGATCAACCCTTAGGCACTCATTAAGCTCCCTACACAGGATCCGATACCGGCGACACCTCTTGAGAACCCGAAGAAGTACCCCAGACCGAACGGAGGCCTTCCACCTGCAATAGAAATACCTGCAAAATAAAGCAGAAAGAGCAAAGGAGTCAGATATAGAATCCCATGAGAGGACAGGATACGAGAAGCTCGTAGGTAAGTAATCGGCCTAGAGCACATACCCTCATTCCCAGCGATGCCACCTCGTTCATTAAACCCACGTCCGTCACCTCTTTTAGTGACTCATTCTCAACTAAGGAACACAACCGGCCCAGCTGCGACAACATAGTAGACTCCCTCAGCAACAGATTCTCATTCATGGGAATCTCGATCACACACGACCTCCCATTTGGGTGGACTATCACATTTGTGACCCCGTCATGAAACATGCAAACATCCTCAGAGTCCAAGTCAGAGCTAGACGGGGACCCCTCTCCCGCCGCCGCCACCTTCGTCGATGGAGTACTCGAGTCGCCGATATCCACGACCACCAGAGAGGGCTCTCCCACCTCAAACATTTGAGTAGAGGACTAAGCGGTAGGGACGACGCTTCTTTCTCGCTCCTCTTGAGCCTGAGAGTCATCTGGCCCACCTCCTGGAGTGCGCACCGCATCAACGTCCTCCCTCGCCTCGGAGGGGGTAAGGCATCCACATTTATCACCTCATTGGCAGCGGGGTGAGCTGCTGAGGGAGCCGAAGAGGGAATGATTCTTCGCCTAATTAAAGGCCTCTCCTCCTCGTCACGAGAGGGCGACGCCTCCCGAGGGTGAACTGCTCCTGACAGGCTCCCACCATCAAGCGAGGGGTGCACAGGAGAGGGTGCTGCAACAGATTCAACAGAAGCGGCCCTGGGCACCTAATCGGCCGCCGGCGCAGCAAAGAACCTAACGATCGCCCCAGGCCGCCGAAATACCAGCTAGGGAGCCCTATCGTGGTATACCCGCCCTGCAAATATAAAATTGAATCAATCCCTAGTCATGCAACGACCAAAAATTGGACACGCCCAAAGACAACAAAACTCCTTACCTACGGCCGGCCCTTGGCCGTGCCTCCTTGAGAAGGACGCCCACAGATCCTCTCGGTATGCGGAAGGATAACCTCAATCCATCTGTGCAGACTAGTGAATAAAGGCGGGGCTGTCGGCTACAAAAATAACAACAAAACCATTACCATTCAAAAAATGAAGAAGAAAAGTAAATTCGACCCCGCCAAAGAGATAAATCGCAACTTACGACTGTGATTCCAAGTCAATGGAAACCCTAGAGAGGACACCACCAAATGACCAGTCTTGATGTAGAAAAATTGTTCGCATTGACGAGGCTTGACCTAGTCATCCAAAGCAGTCACCAAGCCCTGCAACCCGCGCGGGACCATCCGGATCATGCTCCCCCGAACTCGCTGGGGGGCGTACAGAGCAAGTACGTGCTGCAGCATGACCGCTCGGCCAGCCAGCTCCGAGAACTTCAGTAGCATGGCCAAGAGCTTGTATAAGGACGGGGTGAGTTGCCCCGGGCACACACTGTAGTTCCGGCAGAAATCGACTACCAGATTGGGAAGGGGTATCCAGAACCCCAGCCTGATGGGATAAGAGTAGAACACGCAATACCTGACATGGTCGGCGTGGACTCTCTCCTCTGGCCGAGCCAGCACGACATCGGCATGAGAGGGGATGAATCCTTGCTC
The DNA here is from genome assembly GCA_032618575.1 of Nicotiana noctiflora. NCBI lineage: Eukaryota > Viridiplantae > Streptophyta > Magnoliopsida > Solanales > Solanaceae > Nicotiana > Nicotiana noctiflora. The sequence continues at coordinate 69,095 of JASVEL010001010.1, forward strand.
GCGCAGCTGGGTCATCCCTACCTCCCCCATCAGCGGGGCCTCATCCACTGGATCATCCCCTCCATCGGCGGTGAAGTCCACCGCCAAGTTTCCTGCCACCGGGAGTATCTCATCTACTAAGGGTATCCTCTCAGTTTCATTCTAACCACCGCCTGGAAGCACCGGAGATAACCCTTCGATCACCGAAGGACCAACCGGTACCAACGTCGGAAGGCCGTCACGATAAGAAGATCCAGCCATTGATTCAGGTCACCGGAAAGACTAGGGGAAAACGATGAAGCTGGCTGAGAACAGATGACAAATATTTTTCAGGAAGAATATGATTATTTAAGAATTCACTAAAGAAGAGAGATATTAGTAAACCAAAGAGTGTTGGATGCCAGACATCCCAGACCTTCTTATAGGCAAATTGAATCAAGCCTCGGGAAACCGACAGGCTCCATTAAATGCGCATCCCAACCGTTAGAAAATAGTTCAGTTTCATCAAAACTATCGCCACCATGATCAAAACCGGTGAGTGTACACCGAAATCGCAGATGCCGCTTCGAATATCCTAAACTTGAAGACACCTTATCGACCGAGGCAACCAGGCCCCGCGTCCCAGAGCTTGCACGAATGAAACGTACTTTGACCTATGATTACGGTGTACCGACCATTACCCTTCGCCACGAATGTCTGCACACGCGATCGTACCTTCTCCATGAAAAAGAAAATAGTAATAAGGCTCCATAAGAAATTATCGTCCCCTCGTCTAGGAGGGGACGCTCTTTGAGCGGTCATATCCGCTTACCAGGGTCTGCCTCGACTCGACCATGATAAGCGGATGGACTATCTGTATGGGCTATAATTTGACCTTACAGTAATCAATTGGGTAATCATTTCCCTCGACCCAAGTAAACGTAACAAGCGGCGAGGCCCCTCTCGACCCATGTAAGCATAACAAGCGGCGAGGCCCCCCACGACCAAGGGATACTATCCGCACCCGCCTAGAAGTTTTGGCCGAGTTCGACACCCTCCGGGTATGCCCAAAACAATCTCTTGACACGGGCTCGATCCCCAAGAAAGTCAACCAACACAACAAATGTCTATAAATACAGAAACAGTCATCAAGAAAGGGGTTCCATTCTCTCCCCATTGGGGCTCTAAGAAATACAGAGTACAACGCAGAGTGAGAACCCAATGCTAAAACTAAAAGATAACGGTAGGTCTATAAAAGCATGATTGTAAAGATCTGAACCTCTTCATGGAGAGGCAGATTTACCCATTATCATGAATAAAAGATCACCAATGTCACACCTCTTTTTACCGCACCCGCGAGGGCGCAAAATATAAAAGAGAGTTTTTCCAATTAAAGGACAACCAAAACGGGATTCATTTATTGAGAGATTTGGAGTCGCCACTTGGGAGATTTATGGTGTCCCAAGTCACCGGTTTGAAACCCGAATTGAGGAAAGGTTTGACTCTATTTAACGGTCCGCGAACCAGAAATCCGGATAAGGAATTCTGTTAACCCGGGAGAAGGTGTTAGGCATTCCCGAATTCCGTGGTTCTAGCACGGTCGCTTAACTGTCATATTCGGCTTATTTATCTGATTTTTAGAGTTATATACTTAATGCAAATTAATATCCCTTTACCGCTTTTATTATTATTATTATTTACGAAAGAGAATGTTGCCTAAAAATATGTTTCGAATCACGTCACATGAAATGCACCCGGATCCTCGACACATTCTTATTCAACGTTGTTGGATTTGGATTTGAGTTGCATGAAATGCACACTCGTATTTAAGAAATGTAAAATGACTAAAACCACACCTAACATGACTAACGTATTACTATTTTCCACGGTGCTTGACTCCTAGATTCCTTTAATATCACGTGCAAACTTTCTTTCATTTGAGGCCACTATAAGTCACCACCAGAATTTTTTCACAATAATTAAAGTATTACTATAACATATTAAAACATACCAAACAGAAAACTGAAAGCTATGTACTACTATTTCATCAAATGTTGATTCTACCAACTAAGAAATCCAAAGCACAAAAGTAAGAAATATGACATAATCAAACTCTAAAATGGCATTTCCAAGACATAATCAAATCGAAAAATGCAAAGTCAATGAAATGGAGATGAACCTGGAATTATACCGGCTGAAACGAAGCAACAACACAACCGGACCTCGACACGGCTTTGAACAGGAATTGTAGCAACGCCGGAACCTCGCCGGAACCGCGAAAACGGACAGAAATGACCCCAACTCGGGGCTAACAACCTATGAACGGGCTTCGACGGAACTCGAATTCAAACTTCGAAACTTGCCGAAACCGCGACAAAGTTTAGAAATGGACCTCGACGAACCTCTTAACTAGAAACGGAACTACTCCTCGAACTCTAGCTCACAGAAAAGTGTTTTGCGACTGTCATTGATGCCCTTTCATGCTACTGCTTTGGTCCGAGTGGGCAGGTGCTCAACTGGTCAGCGACAGAGGACGTGAAGGCTGACGGAGATGGAGCTGCTATGGCGTTTGGACGTAACCGTGGTACATCGTACTGGTTTGGTCGACGGAAATAGCGGGGCTGGTCGTTAATGTTTCGTTGGTTTGTTGTTGGCGTCTGGTTCGCTGGAGCAACTGGCGGCAGATGGTAATGGGTCGTGAGAGAAGACGATGGTCGTAGGAAGCTGGCTGGTTCGACCTAAGGCAGTAGGGTTTTTTTTTGTTTCTTTATTTTGCTCAATGAAGAAGATGATATCTCCTTTCTTTTCTTCTGTTTTCTCTTCTTTTTCTTTTGAGTTCTCCGCCTGTGTTTTTTGTTTTTTGCCTCTTTTGTTTCCTTTTCTTTTTGTCGTGCCCGAGACCATCCTCCCATGAAGACCCCCCCCTTTTCCATTTTAAAAGCCCGTCCGTCCCCACCTCGTGTATCCCTTTCTTTTAAAAAACGTTCACTGCTCCCTTTTTTGTCTTCTTCAGTTTTTTTTATTAAGAAGCCTAGTGCCCATCCTAAAGGTTGCCAAAGGCACCACATTCAGACAAAAACATAACAGGCTAAAAGATAAACGGATACTACTACCGAGCAGAAATTAAAAATAGCAAACAACCATAATCGAAGAAATAGAGTAACAAAGACCCATGAAATGTGGCCTCCCCCACTTGGCCGTGTCTCATTTGTCTTTTCTTTTTGTTTTTTATTCTCTCTTTTTTTTTTATTTTTTTTAATCATTCTCCCATCCCTCCCCCTTAGTGTAGTGTCGGGTTATTACGGGCTATATCCGAAAATTATAAAACCGGGTAGTTTGAACCCGAATATTATTCTTTGCCCGGAACCGAGAATGGTGTTATTTAATTAATCCTAGGTAATCAAAATAACTATAATACTCGTAATTAAAATAAAACTATTTTTTATATTTTTCAAGTTTAAAAATGACTACGAAACATTAATAAAACTATATTTTTGTTATTTTTCTTTTTAAGGTAAAAATAAAGTAAAAGAGTCAAATTTAGTTAAAAATAGTTATATTAAGACTAAACTAAATATTTTACGCTAAAAATATAGAAAATCTCGGGGAGGGTCAAAAATCACGTGTTTACAGCTGCCCCTCTTTGACTGAAAACACAAAGAGTTTTCAGACAAAGAACGACTAGACAAGTGTTTTTGACCCGACCCTTATTGGGAGGGACTAAACTAAAAGAAGAGGAATGTGACCGAGCCCTTGTATCTGAGCTGCCTACATATCCTTGGCTATAAAGGAATCAGGCCACGTGTAGTTCGAAAGTGAGTGAGGAAATGGAGTAACCGAGGTGGAGAGCCAGTCGAGGTGTCGTTCCGTCGAGGTTCCGTCCCATCGAAGTTCCGGTCCGTGGTCCTGCTATTACATCAAAAATCAAAATATGAAAAAAGACTAACTAAGCCTATCAGCTACTAGTTACAAAATTCATATCTATAAGTCTTCTAAAGCTTGATCTTGAGTATTGTTTGGTGCTTCATGTAGACTCTAAATTTGAACTTTGATACTTGCTAGTTGTAGGTGCTAGTTCAATCTTCTTCGGCCTTCTGGATCAGGACCAGACTTGCAGTTCTTGTGTCATTGACCATGTCTTGGACAACTTTCATCAGCTTCTGCATTTTGGATTGACTTCTTACCCCTTTTTTCATTGTGACTAACTTCTGTTGATCATCTCGGACTGTTGACTCGCATTCTGGTCGCAAGCTTCTTTTGTTGCTAACTTGCCTTGCACTCCAAAGTGAATTCCTTGACTTGTGATCTTCGAGCTATTCTCCTTCGAAGTTTGAATCTATCTTTCTGATCCTTGTTGCCTTCCTTCTGATTCATGCTGGGGATCTCTGTTATACTCTACTGCTTTCCCCACACAACTTCGAAAGTAAATTGCCACTCCATTCTTCAGGCGGGCTCCTGACTTCAACATCTTTTGAAAATAAATCGCCATTCCTCTCTTCAGGCGGGCTCCTGACTTCAATCATCAACTCCGAAAACTGAGACGGCGTTCTGCTTTTCTGGCGGGCTTCTGACTTTAACAACATCTTTTGAAAATAAACGCCATTCCTCTCTTCAGGCGGGCTCCTGACTTCAATCATCAACTTTTGAAAATAAATCGCCATTCCTCTCTTCGGGCGGGCTCCCGACTTCAACAACATCTTTTGAAAATAAACGCCATTCCTCTCTTCAGGCGGGCTCCTGACTTCAACAAGTCTGAATCTATCTTTTCTGATCCTTGTCGCCTTCCTTCTGATTCATGCTGGGGATTTCCGTTACACTATGTCACTTTCGATTGTTCACCATCCTTATCAAATCTTGGAAACTGAGACGGCGTTCTGCTTTTCTGGCGGGCTTCTGACTTTAACAACATCTTTTGAAAATAAACGCCATTCCTCTCTTCAGGCGGGCTCCTGACTTCAATCATCAACTTTTGAAAATAAATCGCCATTCCTCTCTTCGGGCGGGCTCCCGACTTCAACAACATCTTTTGAAAATAAACGCCATTCCTCTCTTCAGGCGGGCTCCTGACTTCAACAACATCTTTGAAAATAAACGCCATTCCTCTCTTCAGGCGGGCTCCTGACTTCAATCATCAACTTTTGAAAATAAATCGCCATTCCTCTCTTCGGGCGGGCTCCCGACTTCAACAACATCTTTTGAAAATAAACGCCATTCCTCTCTTCAGGCGGGCTCCTGACTTCAACAACATCTTTTGAAAATAAACGCCATTCCTCTCTTCAGGCGGGCTCCTGACTTCAACAACATCTTTTGAAAATAAATCGCCATTCCTCTCTTCAGGCGGGCTCCTGACTTCAACAACATCTTTTGAAAATAAACGCCATTCCTCTCTTCAGGCGGGCTCCTGACTTCAACAACATCTTTTGAAAATAAACGCCATTCCTCTCTTCAGGCGGGCTCCTGACTTCAACAACATCTTACTAACTCCATCCCATCCATGTCGCCTTCCTTTGCTTCCTGCTCCACTTTCTTCTTCCTGCATCGCTTCTTGGGCCATCCTTTCTTCCGAATTACCTTGTTTTGGAATTGCTTTCCTCCCGGGTTGTGTTATTTTTCTCTTGACTGCTGGGGATGTCTTTGGAACTAATTACTTACCTGTTGGGGTAATGCTGCTGGGGAAAATCTTCTTTATTTCCTCCTTTTCTACTTCCTTCAGAACCTTTATTCTCTCTCGAGATCGCTGGGGATTGAAGTGTCATCAGTTGGGGATTACCCTGTCGGGGGATCCCCTTTCCTTCTTCCTCTTTCCAAACCTCCTTCGGGGCTCGCGCTTCGCTCCCTTGAAAAACTTGTAGGATATAATGCTGCCGGTGAAATCTCGAAATCAATGTTTCATTTTCCGAGGACTGTTGAGGGTGATACCGGCTTCTTGCCTTTCTGAACGCAAGCTTCCTCGTCTTGTCCTGTCTGTTGGGGGTATAATTTCATCTATCACAGCTTGTTGTTTTCTTTCTTTCAAATCTGCTGGGATAACCGGGTTCAAAGATCATTTCCTCGCGTTATCTGGCTTCTTTCCCTAACCAAGTATTTGGTTTCGAGAAAATTTTCGCAACAGGAGAAAATTTTCTGCCCCAGTTTGAGAATCTTCTTCGTGACATGCTTTGTTGCCGACAACCCCTTTTTTCCCTGTTTCAAATCAAAGAAAAAATTGGTTAGTTTTAAAATGTGGTGGCTGGTTGTGGTGCTCCTGCTGGGGATTGTTCTTCTCCTCTTTCCCTGCTCTGTGTTTCATTATCAGAACTTGCTGGGGATGTTATTATTTGATGATACTCATGCTGGGGATGGGTTTTTCCATTTATCTCTTCCCCGTTCTGTGTTTCTCAACTTGCTGGGGGTTATTTTGTTGAAGACGAGATTTCCCTTCTTCCTTTACCACTCTGTGTTGTCCGACCACCTCGGAACTTGCTGAAGATAACACTGTCGGTAGATTTTCATTTCCTCAAAATTGGTGTTTCACTCTTCTTGAAGGTTGTTGAGGATGACACTAGTTCGAAGACCATTTCCCTTAAGACTTTCCTTCTTCCCCAAGTGGGTATTGACTTCCAGAAAATTTTCAAACTGAAAAGAAAATTTTCTGCCCAGTTTAATAATCTTCTTCGCACCCTACTTCTCTGCCGTCAATGGCATTTCCTTGCTTTGCATAATAATTGGAAAGTTGGTGGCAAGTTTTGAAGTCATTTCTCACTTGTTCTGACTAGACAGACCTTGATGGGGAATTTTTGATAAAAATGAGAAAGATAAAAAGAAACAAAATAGAAGACAAAGGAAAAAGAAAATGACTCTCTAGCAAGAAATATCTACAAAACTTATCAAACGCGAATACCAACTCCACTGGTCATGACATGCACATATGGTCTATCCTTCGTCTTTCACGATTTCTGTCTCGTGATTTCCATCTGATTATCACCTTTATTCGACCTGTAGTGCCCGAAGGGTTTTCACTTTCAAGCCTCTCTCATTTTGATTTTCTCTCAGCTTTCGTCGTCTTATGGTGCCTGTGAAGGTTTTCACCGGTAAGATTCTCTCATTTGTATCACTTTTAGCTGGGGATTAGGGTGTCACTGCCAAGACTCTCTCGTATTTCCTTTCTGCTGAGAATCAACGTCTTTTCTGCTGAGAATCAACGTGTTATATTATGATAGGACTCTATCCCTCGCCTGACGCGGCATCTTTTGAAGACTGATCGGAAGGTCTTTCTTTGGACCGTAATGTGGGATTTGGATAGGGCTAGAAAGAAAGGGTATTGAAGGCTCAAAACAAAATCAATTTTGGGTTCAAAATTTACAACCTTCGGACCTAAATTTATTTACAATAAACACAATTTTTCTTTGCCCCGATTTTTTTACTTGGGGATTCTTATTTCTTTATTTACACTATGACCGAGCTGTGAAGCGCCTACGTATCCTCTTTAAGGAATCAGGTCAAACGTAGTTCCCAATTCCTTCTTTTCATTTTTTGTTCATCATTTTTTTTCACACATTTTTCTTTTTCTTTTCTTTATCTCTTTTTGTTGTTTTCTTTTTCTTTACTTTTCTTTATCCCTTTCTTCTTTTGCCTTTCAAACTTGTGTTTCTAGTCTTTGCAACTAATTCCGAAGGAGGGGATGAAAGAATTTAAAATAAGGCTCAAAGGGTTGACGATGGATAAAGTGTTTAGATAGCAGAACAAAATGCCTTCGTCATTCCAATCTTCAAAACATGCCAAGTGTAAACAACACAATTAACATTCGTCATATCTTTAAAGCACAGTTGGACAACACTCTCATTTTCATTATTGTGAATGACCCCACGTCGATTTGGCCAGCTTGCCTTTAACTGTTTCCTTTTTAGTTGCCCCGGTTTCACGTGACTCGGGATCCAAATAATCTCAAATTGTTTTTATTTCCTTTGAATGACCCGATCATCTTCCAATTGCTTCATGATTAACTTTTAGAATTAAGCCACAATTATGTGTGCACATGTCATGTCACTAGATTCGGCGTTTGAGCACAAGACAAATCTAAAGGGTAAACGGAACTAAACAGATAAAATGACCGGAAGTAACAAAAGACCGAAAGCTTCATTAAACTAATGACGAAATGGTTCAATGATAAAACAAGCAAAACAAACTAGAGTACAGCCCTGAAACAAAACTGGGCAGGACCAAAGCAAACTGCTAGGACAAAAGGGTTTGACCACAAGAAAACCCTGAAAATAACTCGGACAACAAAAATGACCACAAAAACGAACCACCAAAGCTCCATCTAGCTGACCGAAAGATGGAGTATCTTCCCAATTTCCAAGCACAACATTTTAGCCACTAAGTTCTGCATCAATATTGCCAAGGCTGCCAACTGCTTCAACATTTTTAGCTCCAGTCGGTACACCCCCCAAGGGATTTGTGTGCCCCATGTCATCATCATCGACCACAATCAACCACCCTTTTTGAATCATTCTTTCTATTTCCTTTTTCAAGGTACGGCAACTCTCAATATCGTGCCCTCTGACATTGGAATGGTATGCACATCGTGCAGTAGGATCGAAGCTTCTTGCACGTGGATCGGGAGTGTATTCGGGGAGCGGCGTAATCGGGCCGACATGTTTTAACTTTTCAAACAGACTTGCATAGGACTCTCCGATAGGGGTGAGCCCCTTTTCTCGCTTCAGCAACCTTTCCTCCCTAAACGCCTTATTTGGCCTGAAACCTGACCCGGGGGGTTTCCGGTATGTTCGTGGGGGTTGGTAAGCCTTTTGTGGAGCTGGGTACCTGGAAGGTGAAGTACGATTTTGGTTGTCCCGGGGAGAGTAGTGGTGTTGGGGACGGGAGTAGCGTTGTGAAAACATAGTTGGGGGACGAGTAATTGAGTTACTCGAATGGCCGGAGAAGTTGTGATAGGCGGGTATATATGGAGAGTGCGGGAGATCATCCGGCATCGGGTTCATGGTACGGGTAAGGACAGAGTCCAGGAAGCTAGGTGGTGGCGGAGGTGGTGCTTTTCCATCCATCCACGCCCGATACATATCAGCCACGTGTTGTCTCAATATCTTGACCTCCTCTACTAACCCGTGGTTCCGTTCAACCAGTTGTTGTCGGGTACCTGTACCAACCCACTCAGTCTTGAGATTATCTGCCATTGTCCTCCGACTTCGTCTTACGGGGAAGAGTTATTTCAGAACCACAACCAACCACCTTTCTGGAAATGGACACAACAAAACAAAGCCAGCGTGTTAGCATTAAGGTATCCCGCTTATTGATCATTCTTCTTTTTTTTTTTTTTTTTTGGTTATGGAAATGGTCGAATCCTATGTGGATTGCCTACGTATCATGACCCCGCACGAATCAGACCGAGCGTAGTTCTTGCAAATTGATGCAAGAAATAAAGAAATGTTTATTTGGTTTTTGATTTTTTTGATTTTTTTTTTTTTTTTTTTTTTTTTTTGAAGGAAAATTATAGAAGCCGACTCCAACTACAAAATTGTGTAGGAAATTTCTACAAGAAAAAAAAATATTTTTGGTGTCAATTATGACTATTTCTACAAAATTGGCCACATAATGGCTTATTGACAAAATGACTATTTTTGCAAAATTTATTTAAGAAAGATAAACTTAATTTTTTTTTTTTAATTTTTTTTTTTTTATTTATTTTTATCCCGTGGCTCATGGGGCATCGTTCGGCATCACCATAAACCAACACAAGAATATTTTTCATAAATTGGCCATATAATGGCTTATTTAGACAAAGTGGCTCTTTTTTGCAAAATTTTATCAAGAAGATATAAATTCAAAATTTATCCTGGGGCCTATGGGGCATCATTCAGCACCGACACAGGCCAATACAAGACTGAAGAAGTTCAAATGCCAAAAGTGGCTATTTTAGCAAAATTCCGGCCATGTAATGGCTTATTTGATAAAGTGGTTATTTTTGTAAAGTTGAGCGATGACTCAAAACTTGATTTTTTTGCGGATACAGCCTTTCGACATTTCCGCGAGGGAATATTTCCAGGCTGTGTCCAAAATTATTTACAAATGACTCAAAGTGGCTATTCTTGCAAAAACAACCTTCCGGTGTCTTTTTGAGGGACATTCGGCTTATTTTAAGCAAGAATAGCATCACCCGACTTATTTATAACAAAATCAAAAATTTGACATTTTTTGGTTATTTTTTGCAAACGGGGTGTGAACCCGAACTTGATTTTGCGGCTATGGCCTTGTAACGTTTCCACAAAGAATATTTCAAGGCTGCGGCTGCAAATTATTAAAAATGATTCAAAGTGGCTATTTTTGCAAAAAACAACCTTCCGGCGTCCTTTCGGAACATTCGGTTATTTGCAAAAACGGCATCACTTTGATTTTATTGATAAAATGAAACACACATTTTTTTTTTTGATTTTTTAAAGGGGTGGTTGGACCCGATGAGGGTTGCCTACGTATCCCACCTAATGGCGAGAATCAAACCTGCGTAGTTCGGTCAAACAAACTACATCTTTAAAGGAAACAAACTATTTATTATTTTTTCACACATTTTTTTTTTAAGTTTAAAACAAATTTTTCTCTCTTTTTTTTTTTTTTTTTTAGTAAAAAAAAAAACAAACTATTTTGAAATCACATATTTTTTATTTTACAACAAACGTTTTTTTTTCTTTTTAAGTAAGTAAAAAAAAAACAAACTATTTTGAGACTATTTTTTTTCATTTTCCTCAATATAAAAAAAACGGTTAGCCTGCAAGTCTGAAGCAAATATATACATAAAACAAACAGGATGCAGCAGGATGGTCTTTTCATTTCAGGTCACCTGTCCTAGACGGACCCAACCCCTGTGTTGAGTCCCCTAAGTCAAATGTAACATGATGCAAATAAACGTTCCTACTAGGGATCCGGCATGAAGCTTTGTTATTCTAGGTTTAAAAACCCGGGTTTATTGTTCTAGACCTGGCTTACCCGAACGGACAACTCGAGCCGAGGAGGAGGCAGCAACCCGGGAATACAGAAGCTTCACCGGTTTTGCAACTTATCCAAACCTCGTTCTAAGGTGGGAATTAGACACTATACGGAAAAGAAGTCACACGAAGTGCACCCTTCTTCATGATTTAGAAGACTCAGAGAGGAGATTGGTTTCGGCACAATTTATATGTACAGTTCAAAAAATATCAAAGCGATAAAAATATCATTTTGCACATTAATACAAACATATAATAAAATCGGATAATAAATAAGCCAAATACAACAATTATTCCAAGCTCGAATTCTTAAACCCTGAACCAGTGGTTCTGGGTTTCAGTCCCCAGCAGAGTCGCCACAGAGCTGTCACACCTCCTTTTTACCGCACCCGCGAGGGCGCAAAATATAAAAGAGAGTTTTTCCAATTAAAGGACAACCAAAACGGGATTCATTTATTGAGAGATTTGGAGTCGCCACTTGGGAGATTTATGGTGTCCCAAGTCACCGGTTTGAAACCCGAATTGAGGAAAGGTTTGACTCTATTTAACGGTCCGCGAACCAGAAATCCGGATAAGGAATTCTGTTAACCCGGGAGAAGGTGTTAGGCATTCCCGAATTCCGTGGTTCTAGCACGGTCGCTTAACTGTCATATTCGGCTTATTTATCTGATTTTTACAGTTATATACTTAATGCAAATTAATATCCCTTTACCGCTTTTATTATTATTATTATTTACGAAAGAGAATGTCGCCTAAAAATATGTTTCGAATCACGTCACATGAAATGCACCCGGATCCTCGACACATTCTTATTCAACGTTGTTGGATTTGGATTTGAGTTGCATGAAATGCACACTCGTATTTAAGAAATGTAAAATGACTAAAACCACACCTAACATGACTAACGTATTACTATTTTCCACGGTGCTTGACTCCTAGATTCCTTTAATATCACGTGCAAACTTTCTTTCATTTGAGGCCACTATAAGTCACCACCAGAATTTTTTCACAATAATTAAAGTATTACTATAACATATTAAAACATACCAAACAGAAAACTGAAAGCTATGTACTACTATTTCATCAAATGTTGATTCTACCAACTAAGAAATCCAAGCACAAAAGTAAGAAATATGACATAATCAAACTCTAAAATGGCATTTCCAAGACATAATCAAATCGAAAAATGCAAAGTCAATGAAATGGAGATGAACCTGGAATTATACCGGCTGAAACGAAGCAACAACACAACCGAACCTCGACACGGCTTTGAACAGGAATTGTAGCAACGCCGGAACCTCGCCGGAACCGCGAAAACGGACAGAAATGACCCCAACTCGGGGCTAACAACCTATGAACGGGCTTCGACGGAACTCGAATTCAAACTTCGAAACTTGCCGGAACCGCGACAAAGTTTAGAAATGGACCTCGACGAACCTCTTAACTAGAAACGGAACTACTCCTCGAACTCTAGCTCACAGAAAAGTGTTTTGCGACTGTCATTGATGCCCTTTCATGCTACTGCTTTGGTCCGAGTGGGCAGGTGCTCAACTGGTCAGCGACAGAGGACGTGAAGGCTGACGGAGATGGAGCTGCTATGGCGTTTGGACGTAACCGTGGTACATCGTACTGGTTTGGTCGACGGAAATAGCGGGGCTGGTCGTTAATGTTTCGTTGGTTTGTTGTTGGCGTCTGGTTCGCTGGAGCAACTGGCGGCAGATGGTAATGGGTCGTGAGAGAAGACGATGGTCGTAGGAAGCTGGCTGGTTCGACCTAAGGCAGTAGGGTTTTTTTTTGTTTCTTTATTTTGCTCAATGAAGAAGATGATATCTCCTTTCTTTTCTTCTGTTTTCTCTTCTTTTTCTTTTGAGTTCTCCGCCTGTGTTTTTTGTTTTTTGCCTCTTTTGTTTCCTTTTCTTTTTGTCGTGCCCGAGACCATCCTCCCATGAAGACCCCCCCCCCCTTTTCCATTTTAAAAGCCCGTCCGTCCCCACCTCGTGTATCCCTTTCTTTTAAAAAACGTTCACTGCTCCCTTTTTTGTCTTCTTCAGTTTTTTTTATTAAGAAGCCTAGTGCCCATCCTAAAGGTTGCCAAAGGCACCACATTCAGACAAAAACATAACAGGCTAAAAGATAAACGGATACTACTACCGAGCAGAAATTAAAAATAGCAAACAACCATAATCGAAGAAATAGAGTAACAAAGACCCATGAAATGTGGCCTCCCCCACTTGGCCGTGTCTCATTTGTCTTTTCTTTTTGTTTTTTATTCTCTCTTTTTTTTTTATTTTTTTTAATCATTCTCCCATCCCTCCCCTTAGTGTAGTGTCGGGTTATTACGGGCTATGTCCGAAAATTATAAAACCGGGTAGTTTGAACCCGAATATTATTCTTTGCCCGGAACCGAGAATGGTGTTATTTAATTAATCCTAGGTAATCAAAATAACTATAATACTCGTAATTAAAATAAAACTATTTTTTATATTTTTCAAGTTTAAAAATGACTACGAAACATTAATAAAACTATATTTTTGTTATTTTTCATTTTAAGGTAAAAATAAAGTAAAAGAGTCAAATTTAGTTAAAATAGTTATATTAAAACTAAACTAAATATTTTACGCTAAAAATATAGAAAATCTCGGGGAGGGTCAAAAATCACGTGTTTACAACCAATATCTTCTGTTGTCTCTACATATGTTCTTTTCTCTTATCGAACTTCAGATACGTTACGACCTGCTATGATTGGCCCTTTATTGTCGATAATTGTTTTGAATTCATAAATGCTTGTAAATATTTTGAGTCAAACAGAAACCCAAGAGGAAATGTAAGATTCCTCTAAGATAGGGTACAGTGGGATTGTAAGTGTTATTGTGTTAAATCAAAAATCAGAAGAAACTATTAGAAAAATTAAAAAAATCTGGAAAATAGTAGAGAATTAGAAATATTCCGAGTCCACAAGTTTTTTGTGTTTCCTTAAGCAATTTTGACCCCCTCACACGTTGCCAAGGTAATGGATTAAATCCTCCCAGGATGAAACAGAATAAACCTTCCTGTAACAGTTGCAATACAAACTGCAGGATACCAATGAACTCAAAGAACGGAGCAAAATCACACTTACGAATTTGAGAGAGAGAGAGACTGTGAATTAGGATGCAGTATATTCAGAAAGAAAGAAGTTTTGGAGTGTTTTTCGTGTGTAGAAAATGGCGTCATACCTCAGACTTTATAGGAAATTATTAGAAGAGGTGTCTGGAAAAGGTGCATTTTCAGAAGAATATACAGCCTATCGCGGTTCTACCGCGGTCGCGGCAGAACTGCGGTCTGAGAGGCTCTCTGAATCTGCCTGCGCGGTTTTACCGCAGCCGGGACAGAACCGCGGCCAGAGAGACCCTCTGAACATTCAGCAGGGTTCTGGCGTATTTTCAGCAGTGATTTGGCATTTAATTAATTATTAAATAATTAAATAAATTTTGTCCAAAAATAATCTTATCGATCGATCATTTGACAAATCCAAATCCAAATCAAAATTCAAATCCAAATCCAAATCCAAAGTCAAAGCCAAAGCCAAATCTGAGCCGAGCGAGCGATGACGACAGTGCGAGGGTTCATTCTCTTCAAATCCTTTTAAGAGCTTTAAAAAGTGATTCTATATATAAGCACACAAATGTGGTTGTCCCTCACCAAGAAGGGGCAAAGTGCAAGACAAAAGGTTACTTCTTCAAATGTTCATTTTCCCTCCATTTTATTTCCCCCCATTTCCAATTCACACTTCTTCTACTTTAAAGCCCAATGGCTTAAAGTCCAACAGAGATAACAGACCTAGACCGAATATAGCTTTGGTACCTTGGGAAACACGGAGAACGGTTATGCATAACGAGTAGGGGACCGTAATGTTCGGCCTCAAACGGATATCACGGCACGAATCCCGTCTAGTATCAATCGTGGATAGAGATTTACCAGAAAAAGAAGATTTTTACCTTATTTAGACTTGTATTAGGGTTGATTCTCCTACTATATTCATGTGAAGATTATCTTTATTCTAACACACTGTGCACGCAAACCAAAATAATAAAAGTTTACTTTGATCTTCTTGCTATTGATTAAGGCATTATTCATTTGTTCTTCTCTTCATTCGCGGCCAAGCTTGAATTGAGGGTCCGATCAAGGACGAATTCTACCGTTCAATCTAAGATCAGGCATGGTTATTACATTGTGATTGGTTTGATCATTTATTTTATCTTTAATTTATTTACTTGTTGTTCTTAATTATTTATATTGAATTAAACCACGTATCCTTTAAACTACGTACATATTTAATTATTACTCATTTTTTGGGTAAAGAAGACTAAAATTATGGATGGTCATTTAGCTTTGTGTGTATTACCCTAAAGATATATTTTACGTAAAAGTTATTCAACATTGTGTTCATCACCCAAAAATTACTCTTCTTTCTTATGTTATACAAAAATTATTTTATTGTGCTCTAGTTATCACAATAGTTACTTTGATCAGATTTTATAAAATATTTACCTGAAAAATTTATTATGCCCTTGGTATTATAAATGTTTTCATTATGTAATACCTTATATATTGTAACAGTTCAGCCCACATGTGATATTGTCTGCCTTGGTCCTAGGCCCATACGGCTTAAAAACGTGTCACTAGGGTCTAAAACTTGTTAACTTATATACTCAACATCCCTCTTGTGTTTTGGCAATGCGGGACTCAGTCTAAAGTCTAGGATGTTACATACACCATGGTCCTCGCTAAGGTTTGCCACACCGTATGGGGTTCTCCTAGACTCAGCATTGATATTTGCCCCGCCTAACTGAGATAAGTCTAAACTCAGTTGAATTCTGACCCACCATCACTTTTTTTAACATAAAAGTGGCTCTGATACCATATGTAACAGCCCAGCTCGCTAGTGATATTGGCCATTTTGAGCCTAAACCTGCATGGCTTTATAATGTGTCACTCGGGTCTAAGACTTGTTAGCTTATATACCCAATGATCTCTCTTGGGTTTGCCAAAGTGAGACTCTATCTAAAATTTGAGGTGTTACATACTCCATAAATGTTGCTGGGGCATTGGTCACGCCGAAGGATATTATTAGAAACTCATAGTTCAAGAATTCCTAATTTTCACTCTCTTTTTTTCTTAAGTTTATACAAACGTTTGTCATACACTAAATACTTTTAAATAATGTATCAACCTTGTATACAATAATGTATAAAAGGTATTTATACACTATTATATATAAAATATTATATACTGTTATATAAATGAATCATGTTAATGGAGCTTCACATGTTCTTCTTCCTTGGGCATCTTCTGAAATTTCATTCAAACGTAACTTAAATCAATTCCAAATCACTTCAACTTGAGTTTTGAACACCCCTTGATGATCCTAATCAATTGAGACAACACCCAATCCAAACAAATAACAAATTAAAATTTAATTTATGAAGAAGCTTCAAACGACCTTGGTGATTTCTATTTTTTAAGTTTTTAAACAACTACTGAGATTAAAATTGTATGTGGAATGAGAATAAGATTTAGAAAATGTCATCTTTTTTCTAATTTTATAATCCAACAACCTACCAAGTGAACTTCACGGTTCTCTCCATTCCAATGGAGGAGTGATCTTATATGTCTCTTTAAAAAATTCTTTCATTAGTAATTATCGACTTTGAATCTGAAAGGAGAATTGAAAAGTAAATATAAAGGTAGATAATTTTGGGGGTAAAAAGTCGTGATACAGAGAGAAGAAGAACGGGAAAAAAATTAATTAAATAGGGTGGTCTAATTGGTAAAAAGTAATTTTCAGATTATGTTTAACCTGTGACATTTCAGGTGAGGGTTTCAAACGTGGGCTATTTTGCGATGTGCTATTGGGTCAAGTGACAAGGTGCGTAATTTCTCTTATTTTTCCTAGATATTTTACTTATAATTGAAAAAACTTTATATTATTTTATTATTATTTTATAATGTATTCGTACATTTAATTTTGTCATGACTGACGAACGCAAAATACAATACGAAGTTGATGGTCACTAGTCAAAGATAGTATCGTCTCGACATGGATTGGATTTAAATAATGTTTGAGCAATTTATGGTTTAATTGATATTCAGAAGGATCAAAACCTGAGTTAAATGATTATAAACTCAGTTTAACTACTAAAATAAAGAATTTGATAATTGACAACATGGAATTAGAGATTCACAGAGTTGGTTTCTTATCGATGTGAGGAATAAGGCTTTGACTGGATAGGTGCAAGATAGATATTGGGATTTAACTGTAGTTAATTCACTCTAATGTTCTGATGATTCTTACAAATTCACTAGATGATTAGTTCAAACGTGTAGTCAAAACTCCTCTCTCGATTAAATCTTAACTCTACGAGGTGAACTAATATAAGCTCTGTGGAGTATACAAGTATGCGTTAGTAGATTGGTCCTGATGGAAATGTCTCTCGAGTATTCTCCTAATTTGATTTAATCAACTATTCAAAAAGCTCTTTCGATTACTTAAGATAATCAATGAATTAAATCAAACAAAATAATTCAAATATAATCACCAAGATATTCCTCTTTAGATTAAATAAACTGATGAATAAAGCTGCAACATTCAAAACTGTATAAATGAATTCAAGCACGAACTAGAGTTAAAATTCAAAAATATTTATCAGCACACCAAATCATTCAAACCCTACGGGAAACTAGTCCATAATCATGGAGAAAGTCATCACAAATATAATTAAAGAATGATAAAATATCTATCTAACGTTACAAACAAAACTCCCGTATTGAATTGTGGCAAGATGATGAAATCCCGTGTCTTGCAACCTTCAATGTTGTCCCTAAAGCTTCCAAGGTCAAAAGTCCCCTAAAGTGTGTTTCAAATGTATTTATACTAAGTAGAAACGAGCCCGGACAAAACTACCCTCTTTGAGCCGAAATGGTAAAACCTACAAACTTTTTACTCTTCATGCATCGCACTATGCTACACAGAGTGTGTAGCATTAGTGCAATTTGCTTGTTTATAAATTCTCTGAAGCTTGTATGACATAATTTTGTATTGATGCCATGCACTATGCCTAACATTAGTGTATTTTTTTCTATCAGACAAAAAAACTACAAGTCTCAGAACTTCTCAAATATCTGATGCACATTTGCATTGATGCGTTGCACTGTGCTGCGCATGATGCGAAGCATTAATATGTCATAACCTTGTGCTTTCTTCCAACTTTCGTATGCAACGCCGGTCTACAAGCCCCAGACGCAATCTCTGTTTAATTCATTAGATTTTACTCAGACTTCAAATCTTTAATTAGTCGATTTAACTCCAGAACTTCTTCTTAACTCGGAATCATCTCTACAAAGCATAAAACACATAATAAGTGTGATACACTAACATTCAAGCTCAAATACAAGCAAAGTACAATAATTAGAGTGCAACGACTAAAATACGTGATTCTAGCCTACCATCAATGATACTCAATTTGTTTAACCTTACTCAAACACAAACATATATTGAAATATAAAAACGATAAAAATATTTAGTTTTTATATTTATTTGAAATAACAAAAATAGATTTAGTTAACAAATGATAGCTTTTTTTATAGTAAGTAAAATTTTTTAAAAAAATCAAAGATATTTGTGTTTAATATTAAGTCTTCTATAGCTTTTATTAGTTATTTTTTTTTTTTTTGAAAGTGTTAATTTGATGTGTTAGCGTGCTAAATGTGGGTATTTTATTTATTTGATTAACGAATATGGCTTGACTGATAAATCTGTGAGCTATAATTTTATAACTTTTGTTAAAAATATTTCATTAGATATGTTAAGAATGTTGACTTGAGATTTAGGGTGTGTTTGGTACGAAGGAAAATGTTTTCCATGGAAAATCTTTTCCTAGAAAATGTTTTCATGGAAAATGAGTGATTTTATCACTTATTTTCTCTTGTTTGGTTGGTAAGTGGAAAATATGTTTGGTTAGAGAGTAAAAAATAGTTTTTTTTAGAAAAATATTTTTTTTGCTACCCCTCCCCCTCCCACCTCCCCCACCCCTCCCCTTCCCGAAGTCTCTAAAAATTGACACAATCTAAAGGAACTAATGTGATGATTTACTTTTTAACGCAAAAATTGCGTATTTTCGAATAGGTAAATTTATAATTTCTAAACCCGTAAACTTCTGAACTTATAATTTTGGAACTTGTAAAATATTGAGTCTTTAAATGATAAATAATAAAATAAAAAACTGAAAAATATATTTTAAAATTTTTTCGGGGGGAGGGGGGGCTGGGGAGGGGGGGGGGGCAGTAAAACGAAAAAAAACAAAAATTTAAATTACAAAAAAAGTAATTTTTTTTGTGCGGGGGGGGGGGGGGTGTTGGGGGTGGGGGAGGGGGGGGGGGGGGGGGGGGGGTGCAAAAAAATAAGAAAATAGAAATTTAAAATTATAGAAAAAAAAATTAAGGTAAAAGAAATTTTTTTTTTGCGGGGTGGGGTGGAGGGGTAGTAGAGTGGATGGTAACGGAAAAACTGAAATTTTTCTAAAAAAAAACTGTTTTTTGGAGAGGGGGTGGGGTGGGTTGGTGATGGTGAGAATGGTTGAGAATGAGCTTTGGAAAATGTTTTCCCTTCTTTTGATAAGAAAAATATTTTCCTCCAATTGGAGGAAAATAAATTGATAAGGAAAATGTTTTCCAAAACATTTAAGCCAACCAAACATGGAAAAATTGGAAAATATTTTCCAGAAAATGTTTTCCTTCATACCAAACACACCCATAATTAATACAAGCATACAAAAAAATTAAAACCTAGGTGCTAAAAAACTTGAAATTATCACATGCTAGGATAAATATTAAAGGTAAAAAAAAATTAAAAATCGCCACGGCACTAAATGAAAGACCCATCCCTATCGTTTGCTAAATGGTTTTTAAATACCCTCCGCCCATCTATCCGTTCAAAAATACACATTCCATCAGTTGTGCCGTTAGCCGTGAGGATATTTTTGTTAATAGAATTAACTTCATGTATTTTATTGAACGGATAGGTAGACGGAGGGTATTTATAAACCATTTAGCAAACGATAGAGATAGTTTTGGCCCTTTTCTGATAGTAAAATAATTTTTGTCTAACAAAAGAAAGAAAAATGACTTTTTGGAGAACACAAAGTGGAGTGACTTTACGTAACAAAAAAAATGACTTTAGGATAATGAACACAAAGTTAAATGATCGTCCATAAAATTTACTCATATAATCACTAAATTTTTTTATCGTACACCAGCTATAACGAGAAAACTTACTCAATAAGAGGACTTTACTGTTTTAATGTGTAAATTCTGTAACATAATTTTACAGTAATAAAATTTAATTATTTTAATGTGGCAAAAAAAAAGTTATGTGGCTTTACTATATAAAGTTTATACAGTACTCTAATGTGACAAAAAATTAATTATGTGATTTTACTATATAAAGTTTATTTACTCTAACGTGACAAAACTAATTTGTAAATAGTGGATAAAATTTAATACCATATATGAAATTAACCTTAATTAATTAGCACAAGACTATTACAGTAAATTTTTAAAACTTTCATACTTTTAACACTTAAGCAGGAAAATGGACATCCAACTTGTGACTGAACCTACCCCATTAAGTTTTGTACGTACCCTAAGTTAAAGCTTTACGTAAATATAAAGACGCAAATGGAAGCATTACATATTCAAGCAATCTTGAAATGGGATAAGATATTGCGCCTTAATTTATGGTTTTTCTTTAACTGTTACTGGATATATATAATAATCATCTATACTAAGCTTTCATGAAGGTGACTATCTAGTAATCTAACTTCAATTAATGTATTGCCCATGGTATCAATCCACGATTTTGACATTTCTGTAATTAATAGATAAAAGGGTTTAGTCATTGTACATATATTAATCCATTCTAGATGAAGATTAGTTTAGTTAGCTGAATCTACTATTGGGATTAATGTGATTGATTTAGACTGTGATTAATTAATTAGCCCTTACTAAATAAACATCTATTGGAAGTGTCAATTGAATAATTTCTTTGCCCGTTTCTCTTTTTAGCCGAGATAGTAGAATGATTACGTTATTCTAGGCTTATACTGATGTGAAGTTGTAACATTCTGGATTCTTTTGTTTTTCATAAAAAAAAAAAATGTAAATAGCTTTTTTGAATGCGTAATGTCATGGGCGGCTTTTCAGCCATACCCCATGACCCCTTGGGCGCCTCCCGTGGCCACGAACAGCCCCGTGGTCTTGGCCGCGCCAAGTGACGAGCGCAGGTGCCTCTATTACCCCATCGATATCCCTCGCCAGCGCCCAGTTATGGGCAGATGCTAGCAGTGCCGTGCACGCCGATTATGATGCCAAAGACGTTGCTGCTGACAGCGGGCATGTTTCTGCCTTGTAGAAAAATAAGTCCTTTGCACTGTAAATATAGAATAGTTTTATTTCATGTACTTCCATTATGTTTCTCTAGCTTAGTCAAGTCTAGTCGTGTAGCTTTGGTTTATTTTTTTAAGCATTATTAGGGGGGATCAAGCAATCAAACTTTCTAGCAAGCAAACAATTCTATGTACTGGTGTCTCTCCCCCTAGACACCATGTTGCTTTTCTGTAATAGCTTTCATTAATGCAATCAAGCTTTCTTTCATTATCAATTCTTATTTCTGTTCTCTCAATTACTCTTGACATTGGTTTTCTCGTACGGCACTCACAATCTAGTCTAGCGTACGGAGGGGGCCTCAGTTGGTGGATAGTAACTGCACTAACATCATTTGCTTAGCCTTACGTCATCTTTCCAAGGAATCTCAGGAAGGTGCCGCATAACAGTTGGTATCAGAGCCTAGGCTCGACATTGGACGAGGGAACGCATTTCCATTACCACCATTTCTGACCATGGTGAATCATTGGGACCGCATTGCAACCCTTGAGGAGACAGTTGACGTACTGGCCTAGTGCAAACGTTGGACAACCTGGAGCGCAGGGTTATCCAGGCCAAAGTTGACATAGAAAACACCAGTCGCTACTCCCAGGGAGACCGACAGACGACAACCACAGAGGTAGCCGAAATTTTTGGTAAATTTGAGGGACTCTAACTGGAGCACACCGAGGATTTAGCCTACATGGCACAAGAGGCAGACATGGTGACTTCCATGTAACAAACTATTCATAAATTGACAGACCAACTCAATATGGACAATGCTGCTTTATCGGGACTACTTCGAGGAGGTGGAAACCAAATCGGGGGCGCTGTGAACCCCGCTTCCACGACACAAAAACTGAAAATTCCTAAGCGAAAGCCATATAGTGGAGCTAGGAATTCCAAGTAAGTAGAAAACTTCATCTTTGACGTCGAACCGTATTTCGATGCTATTGGGGGCCTAGAGGAAGCTAAGAAGGTAGCAATTGCTGTCATGTATCTTCAGGGTGATGCTAAACTCTGATCGCGGGTGAAGTACGAAGCCATCAGGGCCGCTGAAGATTCTCTCGAGACATGGGCAGAACTGAAGGCAGCTATATGCCTATAGTTCTTCCCGAAAAATGTTAAATACAGTGCAAGGAGAAATTTACGGGAGCTCCGCCAGACCAAATCAGAGACTACGCGCGGCAATTCTCTGCACTCATGCGAAGCATACGCGACATGTGGGTCATAGCCAAGCTCTTCACCTTCCTATAAGGGTTTATACCTTATGCACGTGTGGAGCTACAAAGACAAAGAGTAGATACCCCGCCCAAGGGTATCCAAGTAAATAAATGCCTTGGGGACTATCAAATGGAAGCTCGAAAGGATAGGCCTCAGCTGCTTGCCCGAGCGGGATTCAAAAGGGCCCAACCTAGCAATGGTGGCCCTAGCAGAAGTGGGGGAGATTGGAGCTCAACCAAATCTAAGGCTACTTCCTTAGGCAGCAATAGTGTTGCGTCAAATAACAATGACCGTGGGAGAAAGCCTCCTTTAGGACACCGTCAGTGCGCAAACCACATTGGAATAATGTGTGTCCACCACATGCATAGATGAAAGCCCATCAGGCTATTGACGATGGGACTGATGATGACTCAGTCAATACGGACCAGACTGAACTAGTAGGTGCCTTAAATGCAAATATTGGCTCCATTTCTGAGGCATTAGCGGAGATCAGTGCTGGTATTCGTAAGAAGAAGGACCATGTCTAGTCACGAAGAAAGGGAAAAAGAAGGCGGATGAGGAGACTTCTCTTAAACAAGAGATGACCTTAATGTTCGTTGAGATAAAGGTGAATGCCAAGCCCATTCGGGGCTATGATAGACACGAGTGCTACCTACAACTACTTAGCCTCGACTCAGGTGGAACTCCTTGGTCTAGTTGTAGGGAAAGGTAGAGGTAGTGCAAAGGCTATCAACTCACTTCCCCAGCCAATGTGTGAAATAGCCAAAGAGGTATCGGTGAAGCTTGGCCCTTACGAAGGAAAATTCAACCCGCGAGTGGTGACCATAGATGACTTCGAGTTGATAGTTGGGTGGGAATTCCTAAGGCAAACCAACACCATTCCTGTACCATTTGCAGACATGCTACGGATGATGGGAACCAATAGTGCTAACCCCTTCATTATCCCGTGCATGCCCATGAAGATGGCCGTTGAAAGCTTCTCAGCATTGCAGTTGAAGAAGGGGGTCAAAAGGAATGAACCTACGTCCCTGGCAACCTTCTGCATTGAAGATATAGAATTCTCCTCGGGTCCCATTCCTGAACCCGTGAAGGAGCTACTATTGAAGATTGAAGATGTCATGCCACAAGACATGCCAAAGCGACTCCCGCCAAGGCGCACTGTGGACCATGAAACTGAGTTGGTGCGAGGCGCGAGGCCACCTGCCTGGGCTCCTTACAGAATGTCACAACCCAAACTCACCGAGCTTCGGAAACAATTGACGGAAATGCTAGATACATGAATCATTGTACCCTCTAAGTCCCCAAACGAGTCCCATGTTCTATTCCAAAAGAAAATGATGGCACCATGCAACTCTATGTGGATTATCGAGCTCTAAACAAAATCACTGTGAATAACAAGTACCATATTTCTCTAATGGCAGAGTTGTTCGATAGAATGGGTAGTGCAACGAAGTTCACCATGATAGACCTCAAGACAGGTTATTGGCAAGTTCGGATCGCAGAGGGTGATGAACACAAGAAGACCTCTGTGACAAGATATAGGTTGTATGATTTCATGTTCATGTCGTTCGGCTTGACTAATGCCCCAGCTACATTTTGCACTATGATGAACAAGTATTTCGAGAGTTCATTGACGAATTTGTGCTGGTCTACTTAAAGACATTGTGTTATATAGACAAACATTAGAAGAACACCTAATGCACTTGTGGAAGGTCTAAGATCGTTTGCGGGAGCATGAACTATATGCAAAGCTATCCAAGTACTCCTTTGCTCATAAGAAAACTGACTTCCTCGGACATTTCATCGAGCAAGGACGGATCAAGATGGACCAACAGAAGATTTAGGCAATCACAGATTTGCTGCCGCCTAAGGATGTCCATGCCTTGAAGGTGTTCCTTGGCCTATGCAACTTCTACCGGTGATTTGTGAAAAGTACTCCCTCATTGCGGTTCCCTTGATAGGACTCCTCAAGAAGGTCACACATTGGGATTGGGTACCGAGGCAAGTGGAGGCCTTCAATGCATTAAAAGTAGCTATGTCTAGTAGCCCTATCTTGGCTCTCTCTGACTTGATCAAGCCATTCGAGGTACAAACGGATGCATCCGACTATGACCTCGATGGTGTCTTGCTACAAGAAGTGCATCCTGCAGCGTATGAGAGTTTGAAGTTGAAGGATGTATAGCAACGCTATGCTGCCCATGAGAAAGAATTATTAGCTGTCGTCCACTTCTTACGCCTTTGGAGGCACTATCTGCTGAGGACCCCATTTGTGGTCAAGACAGACAACACAGTTGTTAGCCATTTCATGACCCAGCCATAGCTGAATGGTCGGCAGGCCAGGTGGCAGGAACTTCTAGCTGAATTCCAGTTCAACCTAAAGCACCGAAGTGGGAAGACCAATCATATTGCATATGTGCTCAGTTGGAGAGCTGACTAGCATCGGTGTGCCTACTCGCCACCCTAAGGGGGAGCGAAGTAGCCACCTCCATCTAGGACCACATACATGATCTACTCACCAAGGATCCAGCTGCATAGTATTTGGTTGATTTGGTAGGACAGGGCAAGACTCACCAGTTCTACATGGAAGATAGTTTTTTGAAAGTGAAAGGGAACCGACTTTATGATCCTAAAGGAGGAGATCTATGAAGGATTCTTCTGGCAGAATATCATGATACTCTGTGGGTTAGCCATCCCGGTGAAGAACGCACCTTGGCGTTACTTCACTATGCATATTATTGTCTAATGTGAAGATTTCTAGTATGCCAGAAAGATTAGTCGGACCACTTGACACAAGTAGGACTCTTAGAAGCACTATCTGTCCCAAAGAGACCATGGGAAAGCATATCCCTAGTCTTCATTACCGGATTGCGCAAGGTTGAAGATCTCACAACTATCTTGGTTGTGTTGGATCGGTTTTCCAAGTATGCTGCATATTTTGCAGTCCCACATTATATATCAAAATAAGATACAACTCGACTCTTCTTCTCTCAAGTCGTCAAATATTGGGATCTGCCCAAAGACATTACCAATGATCGCGACTCATGTTTCACTAGCAGCCTTTGGACCTAACTCTTTAAGTCTTGGGCCAAAATTGAGTCACATCTCAAGTTTTCATCCACAATTTGATGGCCATACGAAGCAGTTCAATGGCATGTTAGAGGGATATCTCCACCATTTTTTAACCGGATCGCAGAAGAAATAGGTGAAGCGTTTGGATGCTTCTCAATTGTGTTTCAATTCACAAAACAGCTTAGTGCAAACAAAAGCTCTTCTGAAATTGTTACCGGATAGCAGCCGCTACTCCCACACACAGTGAATGCATCAAACATATCTAAATCTCCTCGAGCTACTAGCTTCTCAAAAGAATGGAAGTAAAATTTGGAGATAGTGCGGAGCTATCTTGTCAAAGCTCAAAAGCAGATGAAGAGGCATGTCGATCAAAATCATCGCTTTGTTGAATAACAAGTAGAAGAAAACGTGATGGTCAAAATCTCAAAGTGATACTTATTTGCGGGGGTCCATGAATCTCGCCTATTGCAAAAATACATTCTACCTTGTCCATTGAAAGACGCATTGGGAAATTTGCATACCGGGTGGATACCCAACTTGGTGAAAAATTCATTATGTCTTCCATGTTAGTCTCCTGAAACCTTTTCGGGAAGACAAGGAGCACGAAGGATCCTTCATGGATCCAGCTCACAATACCCAGTATTCGAGGTCCCAATTCATCCGGAAAAAGGCGTGTTGAAGCTATCCTTGATGATAAAGTGATTCATGCCTCAAGGAAAGATCATCATGAGTTCTTGGTGAAATGGCAGGGTTGTGATGCAGAGGAGAATACATCGGAGAGGGGAACAAACCTCAAAGCCTACAAGAGCCTAATTGAAGATTATGTTACTAGTAAGGTACCGAGGACGTCGCCAAATCAGGTGGAGGAGAATATCATGGGCGGATTTTCAGCCATGCCCCATGACCCCTTGGGCACGCCCCATGGCGTCCTAGCAAGCCTCCCAATGCCTTGCGCCATGGACAACCCTGTGGTCTTGGCCGCACCAAGTAACAAGCGCACAGGTGCCTCTGTAGCTCCACCGATATTCCTCGCCAAGGTCCAACTGCAGACACATGCCAACTACATCGAGCACGCAGACAATGCCACGCGCTCCGACTATTCCGAAGACGCTGCTGCTGACAACAAACATATTTCTACCTTGTCGAAAACTAAGTCTTTTTCATTGTAAATATAGAGTAGTTTTATTTCATGTACTTCCATTATATTTCTCTAGCTTAGTCAAGTCTAGTCGTGTAGATTTGGTTTACTTTTTTAATCATTATTAGGGGGAATTAAGCAATAAAACTTTCTAGCAAGCAAACCATTCTTTGTACTGGTGTCTCTCCTCCGCGACACCGCATTGCTTTTCTGTAATAGCTTTCTTTCATGCAATTAAGCTTTCTTTCATTCTAAATTTTTATTTTTGTTCTCTCAATTGCTTTTGATATTGTTTTTCCCATACGACACTGACAATCTAGTCTAGCGTACGGAGGGGACCTCAGTTGGCTGACAGTAACTGCACTACATCAGTTACTTAGCCATATGTTGCCCTTCCAAAGAATCTCAGAAAGGCGTCGCGTAACAATAAACATGCAAATAATGGCTTTATAGGCAGAATTAGATGCAGCCTTGTTCATTGGATTCAATTGAATTTAATATTTTTGTCATTAAATATAATTATATAAAGAATTAGTAAAGGTGTAACACCTATAATTTGTAGAGATTCACATAAATATTCAATAAAAAGATTGGAATCTAATTTCTGGATTCGGTGTTGTTGTTGTATGCTCGTAGGGTCTTCCTCGGTTCCTTTTAAGGTCATGACAAAGAATAAGTTTATGTTCGAGATGTCAACTTGAAATTTCGATAAATCGAGGAGAAAACCATGCTACTAGGCCATTCTAGAACCTTATGTAGAATGCCAGCTTATAGCTCGTATGATATTGCACAAATCCACTGCAAAGGGCTTTGAATTGATTTAGAAAATCGATCATTACTTAATAAGAAAGATATCATATGGATTTTCTGGAATTTGGTTGACGGACTTTGATTGACCTAAAAAATAGGGGAACCATCAGATACGGCGGACTTTATGAACAATATTCACCATGACTAACATCGTTTTTTTTTTGCGTTTCTGGGCTATAAGAATACTATGCAAGAATGCATACACAGAACCTACTCGAGCTATGCACAACCACTTGAATCCTACTGGTGCTCAAAAGGTTTACGAACTCTGATTGACCTGAAATTTGGTGGATCCATTGAAAATGACCTAGTGACTAGCATTCATGGTTGCCATGACTAACATCATTTTTTTAGTGTTTGGTGGTCAAAAAACGGGATGCACGATGATCAGTTACTTCAACAAAATTAAAAGGCGTAATACATACGGAGACACCTAAAGTTGACACGATCTTTCACTTAGACACTTAAACTAGGCATCTTTCCAATTAGACACATTTCTTAGGCAATTCTCATACCAACTAGATACTTAAACTAGGCTGTATCCTATGACTTTTTTGGATAATATAACAAATTCCTACAAATATCCTTACAAATAAACTTAACTTCATAACTAGATTTAGAGCACCTCCAAAAATGTTTTCTCATTTCCTCTCCTTTCCATTTCTTATGCCAATTAGACTAGATATGCCCGGCACACATCCTAAATTCAGCATTGGGTGAAACTTCATTCAAAACTGCAACAAATCCCCACACAATAATTAATAAGCCAGGAAAAAACGTGTCTAATTGGTATGAGAATTGCCTAAGAAACGTGTCTCGTTGGAAAGAGACATAGTTTAAGTGTCTAAGTGAAAAATCGTACCAACTTTAAGTGTATTCGTGTGTATTAAGCCAAATTAAAATTGATGAAGTACTAAAACATCTTCAACTTCGAGATGCACTGATGAATTAAAGACTGCCGAATAAAACCTTACGTTAATGGCAAGCTAAGACTAGAAAATTGCTGGTTAGAAAACAAACTAGAGAACATCCTTAGTTAGAGAAACATCAAAACTATTGTCATACTCATTATACAGTATATTATTAATTTATTGCACTCTAAGAATATGGACATTTAGGTGCAGCTTTTAGTTCGTGTTTTTATTCATTAAAATTTATTCTTAAAGACTTTATTACCAGAAAACCAAGTAGGTAAGCCAACAATATCTAAAATATATACTCTTTTCGGTTCACAATAAGTGATCAATGTATTTTTGACACGCTCATTAAGAAAATATTAAATTTTATATAAAAATACTTAGTATGATTAAACTACCCTTAGTTAAATATTTAATGTGAGGAGAACGAAAACCTTCTAGGGATATGTATATAAGGGTAATTTTGTAAAAAAAAATTAAATTCTTTCTTGATTATATAAATGAACACTTATTTTGAATCAAAATAAAAAGGCAAATTATTCACTATGTATCAGAGTAAGTATACATGATAAAACATCTCATTAACATATATAAGCTTACAAAATGTAAGTTAAGAGTTTGCTACTAATTAAGAACGAGAATGTGATAAGTGTCTGATCATTGGCCCAGATTCTATGTGTTGGTTTTTTTAATGTATTTAATTAATATATTAAACACTTAAAAGATGATGAATGAGAAATGGAGGAAATAAAATTTCTTAGTGAAATTTTAAGTTTCATCCCTTGGTAAATGGACATTGTTCCATACTGGAAGAGAAAGAGTTTTTTATGGGTATACAAGCAATTGCTCTTTTTCCAGCTCTTAAAGAGTTGAGAAGAAAGCAAGCCTTGCCGTCGTCGTCGTCGCCCGCTCGACTTCGGCTTCGGCTTTGGTCAATTGATTGATTAACATTTTGGACCAAATTTATTTATTAATAATAAAATATTAACAGAAATGTTATTAAATATTTATTTTAATAACTAAATATTAATATTAAATCCAATCCATTTTTCTGTTTTGGTAAGGGAAAAGTAACTACCCTCTTCAATTTTCCCTCTTTATTGTTGCCATTTATGTTGTGGCCATTTTGCAGATATAACCATTCGGAAGAGTTGCACCTCTTCAGATTTTAACCCAACTTTTGGCTATAAATACAGTAATATTCTGCTTAGAATTTCACTGCAAAATTTTTGAGTTTCTCCTCCTTTCTTCTGCATATTTTAACTTTAAAGAAAGCAACAGTAAGTGTGATTTGCTACTGAACTTTGCGTTCGCTGAAACACTGGGGTTTGATGTCACGACCCCAAACCCGATCGTGATGGCGCCCAACCCAACGGCTAGGCAAGCCCGACCAAATCTGCTCTCAAACCGAGCTTAGAGCTCAAAAACCATTTATTTAGAAGTCTTTAATAGTGAAATAAACCAAATAAACTAATAGTTACAAAATATCCCGAAAATCTCACAGAACAACATAACTTCCCAAAGACCTGGGGTCACGAGTCAAGAGCTTCTATCAGAATATCAGGAAAATACTGTAAATAACTCTACAAGTCTGAAAGTACGCGGAATAAACAAAACAACAGAGTAATAAGGGGAGTGTCGGGTCCTGCAGACACCAAGCAGCTACCTCGACGATCCCAAAAGGAGCTCTAGACCAGCACCAAGCTCAGCTAAGCTTCCTAGTACCTAATTCTGCACACATGGTGCAGGGAGTCGAGTGAGTACTTCCAACTCAATGGTAATAAAAGTAAATAATGCCGAGGAAAAGAAAAACACACAAAGCACTATCTCATGCTATAAAATACAGAATCACATTTTTAAACTGCAATACACTTTCATGGTATTCCTTTTTAATATATCTAAGTAGATTTTGAAATATCTTTTTAACATTTCTTTCTTTCATTATTAACAGTTCAATACCTGGGTACAACATCAAATAGTGCAAGTCTGCACTCAAGTCAGCCCATTGGGCTCAGCACTCCTTAACAATTTCCACCAGGGTATCTGGTCAACCAGGTAAATAATACATGTATGCCAGTAATGTATGAGCGCTAAATGTCATGCCACGTAGTACAAGTAGAACCAATGCATAAATGAAATGCAATGCACATGACGCTGTGGCGTACAACCCGATCCATTTAGGCGTCCGCGCTCTCTGTGGGGGTTCAGACTCTGGAGGGGCTCCTACACCCCAAGCGCAATATCAATATCACTTCCGATGCGGCATGCAGCCCGATCCAAGCATAGTCACGAATGCACGTAAGCCCCTTGTGCAATAGTAACTTAGTAGCTTTCAGCTAAAAATGTCATCAAAACCTAATTTAAGCTTTCAAATCTTATAAAGAAATGCTGAATTGCAAAATACCATTTTTAAAACCTTAGACTGAGGTAAAAATATGCACAGTAATGCCACGACAACGATATCAATCCCTGAAGGATTCAAATATTCAGCATGAAGACTAAAACATGACAATGTGATGACCCGGCCCGTCATCATGTGAGTTATCACCCTGTTACCCCCGTTATATGCTTTTTGATGTTGTAATATGCATGTTGGGTGAGTTCGAGTCAATCCAGGTTGAGTTTGATTGAAATTGAGACAGAAAGTCTCTTAGAAGAAGGAATAGTTGGAAAAAGTCAACTGGACGTTGACTATTTAGTTAGAGGACTCGGAATCGGATTCGGATGATTCGGTTAGTTCCGGGAGGTGATTTGTGACTTAGGGGAACAATCGGAATTGAATTTGGAGGTCCGGTGTAGAAATAGGCTTGAATTGGCTAAGGTTGAATTTTGGCGAAATCCGGACGGTAGGTGAGATTTTGATCCGGGAGTCGAAATGGAATTCCGAAAGTTGCAGTAGCTCCGTTAGGTGATTTTGGATGTGCCTGCAAAATTTCAGGTCATTCGGAGGTCGTTTGGTCGGGTTTTTGATCGAATAAGAATTTGGAAAGTTATAGTTAAACGTAAGCTTGAATTTGCTGAAAACGGACGATTTTGATGTTAACTATAGTGATTTAATGATTCGAGCAAGTTGGAATGAGGTAATAGATCATGTCTGTATATTTGGTTGAGGTATCGGGGGTCTCGGGTGTGTTTCGGATGTCCAACGGGTCTTTTTTGGAAGATTTTTGCAGTTTTGAGCGTAAATGTAATGATCCAAAGGTCTATTTTTAGTTCTAGTGATCCAAATTTAACTTCGAGACTTCGAGAATTTAAATCATGAATTATAGGACTGATCTGAAAATTTTGGTTTAATTTCATCATGTCGCGATTGGGTTTTTTACGCGATATGTGAGTTAATTGTTTAACGAGCGAAATTGGTATTGAACTAATCAAATTAGGTCCAAATTCAGTTTTGTTTGAACTACTAGATCCGTATCAAAATTACGGAGCCAAAGGAAAAAGAATCGTCTAATTTCGAGTTCGTATGATGGATTTAGAGCCATTTTAGTAAAAAATGACCGTGCTGCAATTTAGATAAAAAGCTGCTGCAATGAACAGTACCCGTGAATTGTGCCCGTGAATAGTACCCCGTGAATAGTACATTATGAACAGTAACACGGGTGAACAGTATTTTGTTAAAAAAAATCTGGACAGAATTTTCATCCGCGACTCATTAATTGAAAACCTCCATTGTTGAGTCTTGGAGAGCAAAAGTGAAGGCAAATTGCTGGGATTTCACCGGGTTATCATTGGAGGTAAGTTTTATGGTTAATATATGTGTTTTTATCTTAGAATCCTTCTTTATTTCACCGAAATTGGATCAAATTGTGGGGAAATTTAGCCTAGGTCAGGGCTTTGGTAAAATACCGATTTGAGCGGGCAAATGGAGTCCGAATTTGGTAAATTTTATATGCCTAGACTCGTATTGAGACGAGGGTTCCGAATATGTAACTTTTATAATTTTTCGAGAAGAGTACCAAAAGTCGGATTTTGACAACTTTGTGGGTTTTGATGCAATTTGGGTTATTTCGAATGGGTTACGTGAATTTAGCATATATTGATGTATTATCATTGATTTTGAGCAGATTTGGCAACCGAGGAGATTGATTTGCGAGGCAAGTGCAAGGCGGACCGAGGCTTCTACCGGTTCGAGGTGAGTGGTAGTAGTAAATAATGTACCGAGGGTTTGAAACCCCGTACTAGCACTTCACAGTGCTATATTGAGATGAGACACGCGTTCCATGACGGGCGTGGTGACATGGTGATTGGGGGTTTGGACTTAGTCCTTCCCGACTAATAGTATAGTGTGTGTTATGACTGATAATAAGTTTATAACTGTGCAATTGGGCTAATAGTCATGTTTGGGGCCTTGTGCCGATCTGTAGAGCATTAGGGGACCTGTAGAGCTAGGCGACCCTATATATCATGTTGGAAACTTACACTCAGCCGTAGCTCTAGCTGTATAGCATAATATGAGCCCGTACTAGATGTGTACATCGAGAGAGATTATCTAAGGTGGAATTCCATGTTCTAGCTGAGTGGGCCTGAAAGGCCAAGTCTATACCGATTGAGATGAGATAGGGTCAAGGACCCACTATGAGATGTTATATTGGGCCTGAAAGGCCAAGTCTATATTGACTGAGACAGGGTCAAGGACCCACTGTGATATATTATATTGGGCCTGAGAGGCCAAGTATATACTGACTAGGATAGGGTCGAGGACCCATTATGGGGTATTATATATATATATATATACCTATATTGGATCGGGCTGCACGCCGGATCGGGCTGCACGCCGCATCAGTATATATATTGGATCGGGCTGCACGCCGGAGCAGTATATATATTGGATCGGGCTGCACGCCGCAGCAGTATACATATTAGATCGGACTGCACGCCGCAGTAATATACATGTAATATACATGTAATATACATGTAATATACATGCGGGACGGACTACACGCCGTAGTATTATTGCGCTTGGGCTGTAGGAGCCCCTTCGGAGTCTGAGTCCGCACACATTCTCAGTGAGCACCGGTGTATATTATGGGATCGGGCTGCACATATATATATATATATATATATATATATATATATATATATATTGGATCGGACCGCACGCGGGAATGACATTGTGCTTGGGCTGTAGGAGCCCCTCCAGAGTCTGGGGCCCGGGGAGCCCCTCCGAAGTCCGTATACACCCCCGGTGAGCGCCGTCGACGTTAAATGGAGCGGGCTGCGCGCCGCAGCGGTATATGTATTGGAGCGGGCTGCTCGCCGCAGCGGTATATGTATTGGAGCGGGCTGCGCGCCGCATTATACTTATTCATATTCATATATATACTGAAATATGTTATAGACCGATGTATATGTCTCCATATAATGAGATGGTTGTATACCGTAGTAGTACGAGCGAGGATGTGGTCAGTGTGGGACCTAGATGAGATAGATGTGGACTGGAGATCGGGGTACTCATTATAGTGATGACTAACCTGTGGGGGTTGCCTTAGAACTGTTTAGTGATAGTACAGGAGTTCTTATTTTCAGTTATTGTTTATTATTGTTACTCACTGAGTTGAAATATACTCACCCCACACCCCTGCACTTTTTATGCAGATATACAGGTTCAGGAGGGCAGTTGAGCTATCGCAACTGCTTTATTATCCCCATTCTGTGGAGACTTTGAGGTAGCTGCCGACGTCCACAGTACCTGACCTCTTTCTTTTTATCATTTTGTTGTCTCCATTCTGGTTAGACTTGATTGTGTAGTAGATCACATTTGTAGAGGCTCAGACTTGTGACATCACGGTTTGGTTGGGACTGTGTTCTTGTATTTTATTTCTACACTTCTTGATTTGCTATGAAAATAGGCTAACCACGCCGATTAATTAGTATTAATTATACTTGGCTGGTAATTGGATAAGATGGTCGGGCTTGCCTAGCAATGTGTTGGGCGCCATCACGACCGGGGTTTGGGGTCGTGACAGACAATTAGTCCAGTTCATGATAATTAATATCTTTATTAGGGTGTCAATTCAATTTCAAGCAATTAAGTAGTATTTTTATTAAGCGGGACAGACCAAGTCACAATCCACAATGGTGCCCTATCCCACGCCCGTTATTCAGTATGCAAGTCACCTCAATACAGCACTATGATGTGCAAATCCGGGGTTTACAAACCCTCAGGACATCATTTACAAGTATTACCCACCTCGATCCGGCGAAAACTCTAGCCCGCAACGCCTTCGCTCCCTCAAACCCTCCTCCACGCGCGTCGAAACTAGCCAAAATCAGTACAAATATATCATAATAGACTAATGGAATAACACCCAATCGAAAACAATCGAAATATAAGAAAAATCTCGAAACTAGCAAAACCCGAGCCACAGGACCGCTTCTCGAAAAATTATGAAATCACATTTTCGGAATGCTCATCTCCCCAAGAGTCCGTACAAATAAAATTTATCAAAATCGGAGTTCAAATGAGCGACCAAATCCCAATTTTTACATAGCAAAAAGCCAAGCCCTAACTTCTTCAATTTATACCCAAATTTAGAGAATTAATGGAAAATTCTTTGATAAAATCATGAATTTAACTCATAAAACTTGCCTTCAATTGATTCCCAACGAAATCCTCTTTATTCTCCATCAAGAAGCTCTCCAAATGACCAACCATGGAGGAAAAATGACCCAAAATCGCGGATGAAATATTTTTAAACATTCTGCCCCAAGTCCAAAAATCCTTTATCGCGTTCGCGACCTCTCCCATGCGAACGCGAAGACAAAATATTTTTAACAGTCCAAATACCTTACGCGAACGCGTGTTTGGCCATGCGAACGCGATACACAGCATCCCTTTATCTACACGGACGCGATATATTCTCCCGCGAACGAGTTGGCCAGACTTCCAGGCCTATGCAAACGCGATTACCTTCATGCGAACGCGATGCACAAAAATTCCAGACCCTTAAATTACTCTACGCGTTCGCGTATATCACCACGCGAACGAGATGAACAAAAGTCTGCAACATTTATAGCAGAAAAACTGATCTCAATGCAAACCAAAATGGGTCCGTTTGACCATCTGAATTCATCCCGAGGACCCCGGGACCTCAACCAAAGACACCAACATACCCCGAAGCATCATACGAACTTGTTCCAATCATAAAAACGCATACAACAACACGAGAACCATCAAATTACTACGGATTCAAGCTTAAATTTTCTTAGAGCTTCCGAAACTCAAATTTGATCAAAAACTCGACCAAACGACGTCCGAATGACTTGAAAATTTGCAGACATGTCCAAAATCACCTAACAAAGCTACTGCAACTCTCGTAATTCCATTCCGACCCCTGGATCAAAATCTCACCTATCAACCGGAATTCGCCAAAATTCCAACTTCGCCAATTCAAGTCTATTTCTACACCAGACCTCCAAATTCGATTCTGATCACTCTCCCAAATCGTAAATCATCTTGCGAAGCTATCGGAATCGCCGGAATTCACGTCCGAGCCTTCTAACCACATAGTCAACTTTCGATTGACTTTTCTAAAACAAGCTTTCTTCTACAAAGCTATGTGCTTTATTTTTAACCAAAATCAAGTTAATTACACCCGATCAACTTAAATACCGATATAAAAACATGAAGCATCACAATAAGGGGGAAACAGAACGGTAAATCACGTGACAACGGGTCGGGTCGTCACATTTGAAGTACCACTACACCCGTGTGTAATCCGTTCTATCCTGGGAGAAAATAATCCATAACCTTGGGTACTAGGAGGGGATTAAATTCCTTAAGGATACAGTGTGAATTCAGTGGGCTCGAATTAATTTTCTGTCATTTTTGTTTATATTTATTTATAACTTCAGAATTATTTTACAAATACAGTATACTAACACTACGTACCTAAACATGTCATAAAGGATAGCAACAGTTGAATATATTCAACAACAACCACACAATAACACGGTGAAATTTTATAATTGGGTTCTGCGCTAGTAGTGAATTCAGGAATTTTCTCAAGAACATTCAAATTTGAAAGAGGTTAATAAAATCCAACAAAAGTGTACAATTTTTGTACATCTAGAACCTGATAGTTTACCAATATACGCTAATTATTAGATAAATGGTGGTCAATTGACCACCATTACCAAAGTAATTTCCCGTGATTCTAGAAAAAGTAGTGCGTACATAGATCTTACTCTTACCTATAATCCAGAAAGGCTATTTCCGTTAGACCGCCGAGAAAGATAAAAGAAACAAGTAACAAAATTCAATGAACAAATTATTCTTCATTTGTTTATTACTATATGTTTTCTCCAATAATTGTCGTCTTATATATGTGTGGGTGGGTGGGTGGGTAGGTGTCGCGTGTGTGTGTGAAGATGACCTATTTGATAATGACTCCATCTGGACTATTAGATACAAGGGTTAGTTAACTCAAGGTTACTAATCAGATCACAAATTGAGTCATGCTAGGGCGTCAATGATAATGTCATGATTTTGATGATGCAAGGAAAAACATTCGTGCATAGCCACGTTTTTAGTTTATGAAAGTATATATGAAGCATTTCCTTGAGCGTACCCAAATAAATAAAAAAAACGCTTCGAGAATGGAAATGTAAGAATACCTCATTTGTTTTTTTTTTTTTTTTTGGTTTTTTTTGTTTTTTTGGTTAAAAGATGCAATTCATTAAAAAGAACTACCTGTAAGGGCGGAAAATAGTAACATTGTTACTAGGGGTACACTAACTCCCCCTCTCTGTGGCCATTGTTATAAATATTACATTGTAAAACTTATCTTGAAAAGGCAGTTTCTGCAATGTATGTCCAAAGAATTTGTGTAGAAAATACCGGAGGAATTGCTGCTAAAAAAATATTATAAAAAAATCCTTCTTGGCACTATCCTTTGCTAGTAAGTCAGCAACTTTGTTCGTCTCCCTGTAGCTATATTTCACCACCACGTGTCCTAGTCTTTAGATGATTGACCTGCATTCAAAGATAATTGAGTCAAAGATAAGGTTTCGATTGTTAAACATTCTAATTACCTTTGTGGAGTCTGTGTTGATTCCAAGGGTGTTATCTGCCTTTGATCAGCGATTTGCAGGCCTTTCAGTACTTCAAGCAGCTCAGCCTGAGTGTTGGTAGTGTGTTGAATACTTCCCATGTAGCCCAACACCCAGTTTCCACTTGCATTTCTGAAGACTTCTCCCACTCATCCCTTTCCAAGATTCCCAACTGCAACCTTGTTTGTTTCGAGCTTGTATGTGTTGGTTAGTGGGGGGGGGGGGGAGTGTCCACTTGACCTACATAATTTTTTCTTTTGTGGGTATTTTGTTCAGCGATATGGTTATATACTCTGTTGTTTTTGCCACAGCAGCTTTTGTGTTAACCATATCTTTCCTATTGTTGAAGATATTACTATTTCTTGAAAGCCAAATTTGCCAGAAGTAGAAAAGGGGTAGGTTTTCCGAATTGATGATGTTGTTGAAGGTTTTTTTAGAATGCCCATGTGGTTGTGGTTGACCAGTCTAGAATTTTAATTAGCTGTTAAATCTTGAAATTAGTAGTGATCAATAATGTCATTTAGTATCGTCTGAAAATTATTAGTAGTAATGCTGAATAATAATTGTTCAAATGCTGATGTTGAACTAATAACTCATTTTTGCTTATATAGTCTGGGCCTAGTTATGTGTAAAGGCCCAGATCTGGTTAATATGGTGCCTGTAACTTCAAAGAGTAACAGTAGCATACATTGGGCTACAGATTCCCATTCGTGCAGTGATGGACTGTTAAAGTAGTCCAAAGTCCAGGCCCAATAATGAATAAATGACTTGGACTCTAATAGTATAGTCTAAAATAACACCAAAATGAGATATACCTTAGGAAGAAAAAAACAGAATAAAAAAACATAGTATATGACTAAGTTTGGACTTTAAAAAATAAGGGATGAGCCTCGTCTCGAAGATGAAAAGATACACGGGGCTCCCAAATGGATTTTAATATAAAATATTAGACACGAAAGGACCGTTTAGCAAATTTTATGGTCTTTCCTAAAAGATAACAAGACGTAGACAATATGGGCGCGATTAAAAATATACATTCTTAATACGAGTGCACATTTATGTGACTCAAATCTCAAATCTCGGTGAAGCTGAAATGCACTAAAGTCACAGGCGTACTGGTTGCGGTGTGACTCGAAATGCGTTTTCGTGACATCGCAAGTCTTTAAAGAATAACAAAGCGGGACATTAAAAACATTTTTGTAAAAGCATATAAAAAAATCAGATAAGACAAATACAGCAGTTGAGCGAGCGTGCTAGAACCACGGAATCCGGGAATGCTTAACACCTTCTCCCGGGTTAACAGAATTCTTTATCCGGATTTCTAGTTTCGCGGACTGTTAAAACAGAGTCAAAATTTTCTCGGATTCGGGATTAAACCGGTGACTTGGGATACCATTATCTTCCCAAGTGGCGACTCTGAAATTTAAATAAATCCCGTTCCGATTGTCCTTAAAGTGGAAAAACTCCTTCCCTGTTGCTATTATTATATTCCTTCTTGGGGTGTATTAGTAAGTAACGGGGTATACTTATCTAAAAAGTAGTAAAAAGGGAGGTGTGACAGTAGGTCTGAAGGAAAAACCTCTGGAAACTCCCGAACAACAAGGACTGAATCAATAGAAGGAACCTCTGAGCTGGAGTCGCAAACATAGGCTAAATAAGCTAGACACCCCTTCTCGACCATGCGTCGAGCCTTGACATAAGAAATAACACTGCAGGTGGCATGACCTGAATTCCCTCTCCACTCCAATCGGGGCATGTCCGGTAAAGCCAAAGTCACGGTCTTGGCATGACAATCCAAGATCGCATGATAGGGGGACAACCAATCCATCCCCAATATAACATCAAAATCCACCATGTCTAGAAGCAATAGGTCGACAGGGATCTCAATACCCTCAAACACCACTATACAGGAACGATGGACCCGATCAACCACTATAGGATCACTCACTGGTGTAGATACATATATAGAAATACCCAAAGCATCGCTAGGCATATGCAGGTAGGGTGAAAAATACGATGACACGTATGAAAATGTAGACCCAGGGTCAAATAGCACTGAAGCACCCCTGTCACAGACCAGAATAGTACCGGTAATAACCGCATCGGAAGACTCAGCCTTTGGCCTGGGTGGCAAATAATAGAAATGGAGCTGGGCCCCACCCCCTGAGCTGCATCTCTAGGGCGATCAACCGTTGGCTGACCTCTAGCTCTACCTGTCTAAGCTCCACTTCTACGGTCTCTACCTCCACCTCTAGGATCTCTACCCCCGCCTCTAGCTGGCTGGGCGGGCTGTGAATCACCTGCCGCCTCAATCATGGGATGAGGACCCTGATGCTGAGAACTGCCCGAATCTCGAGGACAAAACTTGGCAATATGCCTCGGATCACCACATGTATAATAAGTCCTTTGCTGGTGAGAATAACGGGGTGGGGGTGCACTGATAGGATGTTGATCCAACTGATACTGGGCCTCGGTACCTGACCCCTACCACAAGAATGCCTACCTCCAGACGAGGTACCGCTGAATCTACCAGAATGGCGAGGTCTCTTATCTGACATCTGACTACCTCCCAGTGCGAGGGCCACCTCAAAACTACGGGCCGCATTAGCCGCCTCCTGGAAGTAAATATCACTACCCACTCTCATGGCCATCTATAGGCGAATCGGCTGAATCAACCCATCAATAAATCTATGGACCCTCTCCCGCTCTATAGGGTGTATCACCACTGCATGGCGTGCCAAGTCAATGAATCTAGTCTCGTACTGAGTGACTGTCATGGTGCCCTGCTGAAGGCGCTCAAACTGCCTGCGAAGTGCCTCCCGCTGAGTGACGGAGAGAAACTTCTCCAAGAATAACTCCGCGAACTGGTCCCATGACAAAGCTGGAGACCATTCCGGTCTAGATAGACAGAAATACCTCCACCAAGTCTTGGCAGATCCTGAAAGTGCAGAAATCGACCCTATTGGTCTCTACTATGCCCAAGGTCCTAAGAATCTCATGGAAACTGAATAAGAAATCCTGGGGATCCTCGGACGAAGCACCGCTGAAGGTGGTAGTGAATAGCTTGGAGAATCGATCAAGCCTCCACAAAGCATCAGATGTCATGGCCGCTCCATCATCGGCCTGAGCTGGAATACCTGATTGAACTACCACATCTGGTTGAATCACTAGGGCATGGGCCTGAGGAGATGCCTGCTCTGGTGTACGTGTAACAGGAGTTTGAACCCCTCCGCCAGCCTGAGAAGTGGCTGCTGCAGCTGGTAACAACCTCGCTCTAGAAACACTCTCCATAAAGCCTGCTAGTCTGACTATAGCATCCTGAAACTCTAGGGTGATCACAACTCCTCCTGGGACCTGAGCTGGGCCCTCCTGTGCTGCTGGGGCTGGAACCTCCTCCTCATAGTCAACATGAGGCTCCACCTCTGGAACGACTACCTTGGGGATGGGCTCTGCCCCGGCCTCGGCCTTTGGCACGACTTCGACCTCTACCCCTCGCGGGTGCAGTTGTGGGCTCGG
Source organism: Nicotiana noctiflora (assembly GCA_032618575.1). Classification (NCBI taxonomy): domain Eukaryota; kingdom Viridiplantae; phylum Streptophyta; class Magnoliopsida; order Solanales; family Solanaceae; genus Nicotiana; species Nicotiana noctiflora. The sequence goes on from JASVEL010001010.1 coordinate 110,212, forward strand.
GCTGCCGCACGGTGAAAATGATGCACGTGTTCTCACCATCTGTGAAAGAACAGAATAGAAGGACAATCAGTGTTTGAGAAACAGAATTTAACGACAAGAAAGAACAAAAGTGAAGTTTTTCCTAACTCAATAGCCTCCGAGGGATAAATACAGACGTCTCCGTACCGATCCCTCGGACTCTACCTAGTTTGTCCGTGAGTAGCGAGACCTATGCAACCTAGAGCTCTGATATCAACTTGTCACGATCCGAATTTCCCACCATTAAGAGTCGTGATGGTGCCTACTATCGAAGCTAGACCAGCCAATCCTTAACAACAGAATATACTCATATAATTAAACATTGTGGAAAACTTTTTAGAATTGCAATAAAGAAGAATCAAATGCAGAAAAAAATGCTGAACATAACACTACCCAGAATCAGGTGTCGCTATCTCACAGACTACTATAGAATACTACAACCAAGTCTGAATGAAAAAAAATACATATGTCAGTTTTGAAACAATAAAACAAACTGAAATAAGGGGATAGGGACTTCGACCTGCGAACGCGGCCGGTAGGCTACCTCGAGAGTCCCTAAAGCTGATGATGACTCCCAACAATATCCTACTGCTACTTAAGCTGCTCCAACGTTGTGATCTGTGCAAAAAGCACAAAAAGTGTAGCATCAGCACAACCAACCCCATGTGCTGGTAAGTGCCTGGCCTAACCCCGGCGAAGTAGTGACTAGGCTTGATAGGACTTACTAAAACCAACATGTGCAGATATATATATATATATATATATATATATATACAACAATAACAGAAAGAATAACCAGTAGCTCCGTTAGGTGATTTTGGATGTGCCTGCAAAATTTCAGGTCATTCGGACGTCGTTTAGTTTGGTTTTTGATTGATTTTGTAATTCGGAAAGTTTTAAGGAATTTAGGCTTGAATTCGATGTGAATTATGGGTTTTGATGTTATTAGACATGTTTTGAGGATTGGAGCAAGTTCGAATAAGGTATTAAGATGTGTTGGTGTGTTTGGATGAGGTCCCGGGGGCCTCGGGGTGTTTTCGGATGGTTAATCGGGAGAAAAACATGGAAAATTCAGGTTTGAAGAGTTCTGGTTCTGTTGTTTTCGCTCCTGCGGAAATGGGGGCACAGGAGCGAGAACGCAGGAGCGGAAAATGAGCGCAGAAGCGCTGGGGTTCGCCGAGGCGGATCCTGCTCCGCAAGGGCGGCACCGCAGGTGCGGAAGTAAAGACCGCAGAAGCGGTCTAGGCTCGTTATGGGAAGATCCGCAGAAGCGGAAGACTTGTCACCTAAGCGAGTCCGCAGGAGCGGACTCTGATGCGCAGAAGCGGTAAGGCTCGCAGGAGCGGAAGGGGATTCGCAAGAGCGGTCTCGCAGGAACGAGACCTGGGCCGCAGAAGCGAAGCTGGGCGGCTAGGAGTATTTTCGCAGAAGCGACCATTTGGTCGCAGAGGCGGCCTCGCAGAGGCGGATTTTGGTCCGCAGAAGCGGAAATCGCGCCTGTGTTAAAAATAACAGAAGAGTTAAAATTTCATAAGTTGCAAAATATTTGGGGCTCGGTTCTTGGAGGCGAATTGGGCGATTTGGGCGAAATATTTCTGGGAGATCACCGGGTTATCGTCGGAGGTGAGTTTTATGGTTCCTTTACGCGTTTTTATCATGAAATCCTCCTTTAATTCACGCAAATTGGATCAAATTGTGGGGAAATTTAGCCTAAGCCAGGATTTTGGTAAATTGCCGATTTGAGTGGGCAAATGGAGTCCGAATTTGGTAAATTTTATATGCCTAGACTCGTATCGAGATGAGGATTCCGAATATGTGATTTTTGTAATTTTTCGACAAGTGTGCCAAAAGTCGGGTTTTGACAACTTGTGGGTTTTGGTATAAATTGGGTTATTTCGAATGAATTTCGTGAAATTAGCGTATATTGATGCATTCTCTATGATTTTGAGTAGATTTGGCACCCGAGGAGATTGATTTGCGAGGCAAGCGTAAGGCGGATTGAAGCTTCTACCGGTTCGAGGTGAGTGGTAGTAGTAAACAATGTACTGAGGGTTTGAAACCCCGTACTAGCACTTCACAGTGCTATATTGAGATGAGACACACGTTCTATGACGGGCGTGGTGACATTGTGATTGGGGGTTCGGACTTAGTCCTTCCCGGCTAATAGAATACCGTGTTGTATGACTGTTACTGAGATTATAACTGTACAATTGGGCTAATAGCCATGTTTGGGGCCTTGTGCCGATCCTGTAGAGCATTAGGGAACCTATAGAGCTAGGTGACCCTTATATCATGTTGGAAACATACACTCAGTCGTAGCTCTAGATGTATAGCATAATATGAGCACGTACTAGATGTGTACATTGAGAGAGATTATCTAGGGTGGAATTCCCTGTTCTAGCTGAGTGGGGACTGAAAGGCCAAGTCTATATTGACTGAGACAGGGTCTAGGACCCACTGTGATATATTATATTGGGCCTGAGAGGCCAAGCACATATTGACTGGGATAGGGTCGAGGACCCATTATGAGGTATTCTATATATATACCTATATTGGATCGGGCTGCATGCCGCAGCAGTATATATATTGGATCGGACTGCACGCCGCAGTAATATACATGTAATATACATGTGGGACCGACTGCACGCCGCAGTATTATTGCGCTTGGGCTGTAGGAGCCCCTTCGGAGTCTGAGTCTGCACACATTCTCAGTGAGCACTGGTGTATATTATGGGATCGGGATGCGCGCCGCAGCAGTATAAAAATATATACATATATATATATTGGATCGGACCTGCACGCCGCAGTAATATTTGTGTGGATCGTGCTGCACGCCGCAGTATTATAGTGCTTGGGCCTAGGGATCCCCTCCGAAGTCTGTATACACCCCTAGTGAGCGCCGTCGATGTTAAATGGAGCGGGCTGCGCGCCGCAGCGGTATATGTATTGGAGCGGGCTGCGCGCCGCAGCGGTATATGTATTGGAGCGGGCTGCGCGCCGCAGCATTATACTTATTCATATTCATATATATACTGAAATATTTATATGTTATAGACAGATGTATATGTCTCCATATATTGTGATGGCCGTATACCGTAGTGGTACGAGCGAGGATGTGGTCAGTGTGGGACCTAGATGAGATAAATATGGACTGGAGATCAGAGTACTCATTATAGTGATGACTAACCTGTGGGGGTTGCCTTAGAACCGTTTAGTGATAGTAGAGGAGTTCTTATTTTCAGTTATTGTTTATTATTATTATTCATTGAGTTGAATCTACTCACCCCACTCCCCTGCACTTTTTGTGGAGATATACAGGTTCAGGAGGGTAGTTGAGCTATCGCAACTGCTTTATTATCCCCATTCTGTGGAGACTTCGAGGTAGCTGCCGACGTCCACAGTATGTGACCTCTTTCTTTTTATCATTTTGTTGTCTCCATTCTAGTTAGACTTGATTGTGTAGTAGATCTCATTTGTAGAGACTCAGACTTGTGACACCACGATTTGGTTGGGACTGTGTTCTTGTATTTCATTTCTACACTTCTTGATTTGTTATGAAAACAGGCTAACCACGCCGATTAATTAGTATTAATTATACTTGGCTGGTAATTGGATAAGATGGTCGGGCTTGCCTAGCAATGTGTTGGGCGCCATCACGACCGGGGTTTGGGGTCGTGACAGTCTCACATGGTTGTCTGTATATATGTTTGTATTGTATGTATTGCTTTTTTCTCCTTTTTTGAAATGAATTCCAACTTTTATCCATTATCTCTTTCATTACTGTCCAACCAAAATAGTACTCCTCTTTTCAAAATACTCCCCTCCCAATCCCTTTTCACGTGAGCCCCTCTTAAATTGTCCCTTTCCTTTCTTTTTTTTTTAATGTTTTTCTTCTCTTTACAAATTTTCTTTCATTTTGTTTACATTCTCTTTTTTTATTTTTAATTGTTCCCCCATCCCCCATTATGTATTGTCCCTATAGTGTAGTATGTGCATGTGTGTGTATGGGTTCTTTTTGTCCGTGTTCCCCGTGTGGTAGACTCGAATTATTAGGGCTAGGTCTGAAAACTAAACCTAAAACCGGTTAGTTTGAACCCGAGTATTATTCTTTGCCCGAAACCGATAATGAGAACACAGTATTATTAATTAATCCTACGTAAGCAAAATAACTACAAGACTCACTATGAAAACAAATCTATTTTTTTTTATATTTTTCAAGATTAAAGTTACCACAAAATACTAATTATATTATTTTTTGTTTTATAATTTTTGTTTTTTATATAAAAATAAAGATGTAAAGAACTATTTTTTATATTTTTTAAGTTTAAAATGACTACAAAATATTAATAAAAATTATTTTTGTAATTTTCGTTTTTAATAAAAAGATAAAAATATAAAGTGCTATTTTTGTATTTTTCAAGTTTAAAATGACTACGAAACATTAATAAAACTATATTTTTGTTATTTTTCATTTTAAGGTAATAATAAAGTAAAAGAGTCAACTATGCCCATGGTCCTGAGAATCTCATGGCAACTGAAAAAGAAATCCTGGGGAGTCCTCGGACGAAGCACCGCTGAAGGTGGTAGTGAATAGCTTGGAGAATCGATCAAGCCTCCACAAAGCATCAGATGTCATGGCCGCTCCATCACCGGCCTGAGCTGGAATACCTGATTGAACTACCACATCTGGTTGAATCACTAGGGCATGGGCCTGAGGAGATGCCTGCTCTGGTGTACGTGTAACAGGAGTTTGAACCCCTCCGCCAGCCTGAGAAGTGGCTGCTGCAGCTGGTAACAACCTCGCTCTAGAAACACTCTCCATAAAGCCTGCTAGTCTGACTATAGCATCCTGAAACTCTAGGGTGATCACGACTCCTCCTAGGACCTGAGCTGGACATGCCTGTGCTGCTGGGGCCGGAACCTCCTCATCATAGTCAACATGAGGCTCCACCTCTAGAAAGGCTACCTGGGGCTGGGCTCTGCCCTGGCCTCGGCCTTTGGCACGACTTCGACCTCTACCCCTCGCGGGTGCAGTTGTGGGCTCGGGCTGCCGCACGGTGAAAATGATGCACGTGTTCTCACCATCTGTGAAAGAACAGAATAGAAGGACAATCAGTGTTTGAGAAACAGAATTTAACGACAAGAAAGAACAAAAGTGAAGTTTTTCCTAACTCAATAGCCTCCGAGGGATAAATACAGATGTCTCCGTACCGATCCGTCAGACTCTACCTAGTTTGTCCGTGAGTAGCAAGACCTATGCAACCTAGAGCTCTGATATCAACTTGTCATGATCCGAATTTCCCACCATTAAGAGTCGTGATGGTGCCTACTATCGAAGCTAGACCAGCTAATCCTTAACAACAGAATATACTCATATAATTAAACATTGTGGAAAACTTTTTAGAATTGCAATAAAGAAGAATCAAATGCAGAAAAAAATGCTGAACATAACACTACCCAGAATCAGGTGTCGCTATCTCACAGACTACTATAGAATACTACAACCAAGTCTGAATGAAAAAAAATACATATGTCAGTTTTGAAACAATAAAACAAACTGAAATAAGGGGATAGGGACTTCGACCTGCGAACGCGGCCGGTAGGCTACCTCGAGAGTCCCTAAAGCTGATGATGACTCCCAACAATATCCTACTGCTACTCCTGACCGTAAGTTGCTCCAACGTTGTGATCTGTGCAAAAAGCACAGAAAGTGTAGCATCAGCACAACCAACCCCATGTGCTGGTAAGTGCCTGGCCTAACCCCGGCGAAGTAGTGACTAGGCTTGATAGGACTTACTAAAACCAACATGTGCAGATATATATATATATATATATATATATATATACAACAATAACAGAAAGAATAACAGGATTATATGTGAAGTATACAACTGAAAGAAGAGCAGGTCATCTGTGATAACATTAAACTAAAATAACCTTATTTACTTCATAAGTGGTCGGCGCGCCACACGGTCCCAATAAATATAATATAAGTGGACGGCGTGCCACACATTCTCATTAATCATAATATAGTGGACGACGTGCCACACGATCCCAATAATATAATATAGTGGACGGCGTGCCACACGATCCCAATAATCATAATATAGTGGACGGCGTGCCACACGATCCCAATAATATAATAAAGTGGACGACGTGCCACACGATCCCAATAATAATAATATAGTGGACGGCGTTCCACACGATCCCAATAATCATAATAAATGATTCATATAGCCTCTCTCAAGGAGTTCCCATTTTAGGAAAAACTCGGCAATATAACAATCTACCCAATAAGGGTACCACTAGTAGCTCAAACATCTCAACAGTGGAGATTACATATAACACTCGACCGAATAAGGGAGCAACAACAATCAGAATCTACTCGTCCTGGCAAGGGATCCAACCACATTTCCTTACAATATTTACAATTCTGGCTACGTAAAAGTCACTACTATTTGAGCCAAAACTCCAAGAAATCTTATGTTTCATAAATAATTCCTTAACTAACTTATCATGTTAAATTCATCTTTTACTAGAAATGATTCTCAAAATATACTCCAAGGCAAGTACAAATAAGACTCACGGTCTTGCTAGACGCTAGTGTATAGATACTCGTCACCATACCTATACATCGCACTCGATCATTTAGCAAATAGCAACAATAATACTCTAGTCCTATTCCCTCAAGCCAGGATTAGATCAAACACTTACCTTGGTCCAAAAATAGCAATCAATCCACTAGCACTGCCTTTTCTCTAGAATCAGACTCCGAACAATGGTATCTAGTCATTTTCAATTCAATAACATCAATTAGGGCTCAATAATACAATCACATAGCCTAAAATGAAATTCCCATCAATCTTCCAAAAATAGCAAAATTCGACACCGGGCCCACATGGTCCAAACTCGAGGCTCGGACCAAATTCCAATCACCCATAACCCCACGAGTTAGAATATATGATTTGTTTCACAATTCGATCTCAAATTGAGGTTGAAACACCCAAAATCCCACAAGCCCTAGTTTTACCCAAAACCCCCTAATTATACCTTGAATTCATGAATTAAACTAGGATTAACTATGATTTAATGAAGAAATGATGTTAGGAAACTTACCCAAGGAGCTATGGAGGAATGGGAGCTTGTGGCTTGAAAATGGAGAGTGAAGGAGAAGGACCCGTATGTATTTTGTGTGAAAATTCCCGTGTTTTGTTATGTCTTTTAAGAAAATCACTGGGCGAAATTTTGTTGTACGCGATCGCATGAACAGTGATGCGATTGCGGAGGGGAATTTCTGTGGTCTACACTCTACACGATCGCGTGAGAGAGGCTACGATCGCGTAGGAGGATTTTTACTGGGGTGTTCAGTTTCTCTACGCGATCGCGTGAGATGGCCTGCGATCGCGGAGAGGAAAGGTTGGGAAGCTATGCGATCGCATGAATAATGGATGCGATCGCATTGAAGAAGCAGCTAAGGTAGTGCGATCGCGTGAAGGAAGCCGCGATCACGTAGAGGAAAACCTCTGTGTAAAAATTGCAGAAAATCTGCCAGTTTCTTAAGTTCAAAAACACCCCTAACCACCTCCGAAACATTCCCGAGCCCCGGGGGCTCCGAACCAAATGCACACACTAACTCAACAACATCATACAAACTTGCTTGAGTGATCAAATCGCTAAAATAACATCAAAAACAAAGAATCAACCCCCAAAACTCAAGATTTCATTTCAAAGTTCATAATTTTCTAACTTTAGCTTTTTAGGTCCGAAACACGTCAAACGACGTCCGATTTCGACCAAACTTCACAGAAGTGCTTAACCAATATTTAAGACCTATACCGGGCGTCGGAACTAAAATACGAGCCCGATACCTATATTTTCTAACTCATTTTCATTTCCATTTTTCCTTATTAATTTCAGAAAATAATTTAATAGATAAATTCTTTTACCGGGGTTCTAGACCTCGGATTTCGACTCCGGACACATGACCGAGTCCCATATTTTTCTACGGACCTCCTGGGATCGTCACATCGCCGATCCGGGCTCATTTACCACAAATATTGACCAAAGTCAACTATATCAATAATAATATCATAATTCTTCAAATTTTCCATAAAATTCATATATCTTAACACAAAAACTTTCCAGCTTCACGCCCGGACTGTGAACGTACTTCGAGGAAACTGAGAGTGAGGTTTTCAAGACCTCGAAAGCGCGAAAAAAGAGAGAAATACGGTGATGACCCCCTTTGGGTCGTCACAACATCCTAATAGATAAGGCAATTGAGATCGTGTTCGACCTCGCTTGACTACGACGGATACCACTTCAACGGTAGTCAAAGAAACATCCTAATGGCTAATTCCATCAACATCGGGTTCGATCTTGCTCAACTAAGATAGATACTACTTCGATGACAATCGAAGCATCATCCTAATGGGTAAGGCCATCGACATTGGGGACCTCGCTCGAATACGATTTATACTAGTTCGACGATAGTTGAAGCAACATCCTAATGGCTTAGGCCATCGACATCAGGTTTGACCTCGCTTGACTATGACAGATACTACTTGGATGATAGTCGAAGCAACATCCTAATGGCTAAAGGACATCGACATCGCGTTCGACCTCGCTTGACTATGACGGATACTACATTGACGACAGTCGATGCAATATCCTAATGGCTAAGGCCATAATATCGGGTTTGATCTCGCTCGAGTACGATGGATACTACTTCGATAACAGTCGAAGTAACATCCTAATGGCTAAGGCCATCCACATCGGGTTCGTTCTCGCTCGACTACGACGGATACTATTTCGACGACAGTCGAAGCAACATCCTAATGGCTAAGGCCATCGACATCGGGTTCAACCTCATTCGACTACGACATATACTACTTCGATGATAGTCGAAGCAAGATCCAAATGGCTAAGGCCATCGATATCGGCTCGACCTCACTTAAACCACAATGATCCTTTAAACGACGGACAAAAACAACCTCTACGAAGTCTAAGTGCCAAAAAAAGGAAGAAAAAAATGAGGGAAAAACAAGAAGCAAAAAAAGCAACAAAAAATCCTAGATGATAAACATCATTATACTAGGAATCCTAGTCAAGCCGATCGACGTCCTCAAAAGTACAATCTTCCCCATCAGGAGAATCGGGATAATACCCGCATGCTTCATGGACAGTGTGAGCTTCATGCCGATGTGCCTGAACTTCCTTCTTCGTCGCCCGACCCTCGGCGTGAAGCTCTCTATACACGTCAAGTTTGACCTCTACAAAAATCCATATCTCAAGAACACTATGACACGTACTCTGACCAAACGTGGGACGAGATAAGGAAGGTTGAGAAAGGTGACCTACTTCCTCCAATCTTGGGAGAGAGACCTACCTAAGACCACTAATTTCCGCCATCCTGGCTTCGAGCTCGACAGTCAGGTCTGATACTCTCCATTGAAGGTCGACATTCTCCGTCGCCACGCCTCGACTGAGCTCGAGCTCGAGCTCATCATCTTTCTCCCCGATGAGCGCCTCTAATTCGCTATTGGAGGACACGACTCCCATCAACTTGCTGTTCGTATTTTCCATCTCAGTCCCCCTACGCTCTAATTGGGCATGCCAATGCTCAAGCCCCTCGCGAAACACCGGAAACTCGGGGTCCTACTAGATGAGATCCACCCCTGCTCGATGCTTAGAGTGATACCTTCGATACTTTTCATCTCGTTTAAAAGATGGCCGCCTTTTTCTGCTCACAACGTCCCCTCTCTACCTCCAAAACAAGGGTCTGAGAAGAAAAGTAGAAGTAAGCACGCTTCAGGTCGGTCTTACAATACACAAAAGAGAGAATAAGAATAAGGGTTACCTGTAAGGCCATGTCAGCAACTCTTTATAATAGTTCCGCATCATTTACGGCACTGAGTGTCTCGCTCTTGGGGGTAAAGCATAACAGAGAAGCACCGATGCAGCCTACTCATTGTTCAACAATAAAGTGTAAGCCCCAGGAATCACAATACAATGGTCGGACCTGTCCATCGTCATCTGCACAAGAGTAAGGCCCTTCACGAGCTCGTCTACATCCTCTTGGGAAATGTCAAAGTCTGATTCCTCAACTCCCTTGCTAGTTCCATCGACGTTGGTCGATGAGCCCCCCTCAACAGCATGACGAGCTAGTACCGGGAGCAGCACTCCATTGATGTGCCGACCTCCTAGATAGAATGGCGTCGGCTATAAATACAGGCCTGGACACCGATCGGGGCACCCAACTTCCTTCAGCTTCGGTAGCCATACCCTTGCTCATTTCAAGCCTCCTCATTTTCCATTCCAATGATTCCTCGCCCTCAAGAGGCTCGTCTGCGGGTGGTGAAACCGGTACCGACGATGCCGACTCCCTTACAACTGTTGCTGCAGATGCGACCCCCTGCAAAGGAACTATGGGGAGGCCCCCTCAGACAGACTCGCATAATATATCACAAGTATCCGAGGAAGCGTTGGACCACATGGGAGTAAGGACTGCCACCTCTTCCTAGAAGCACCTCGTCCTGTTGCCATAAAGATAGACAAGTTAGTAAAACTTGCAAAACTTGCAAAACAAAAATTAGAAATCTACCTGAAGAGACTGTGGGGTCATAATGCCTGCATAAAGGCAAGCCACGTACGGGTCTCTTCCGCACAAGGCAGCAAGTCGGCAACCCATCTCCTAAGATAGGTGACGAGCCGGGGTGGGTGAGCCAATGGCTGCAATAAGAAAAATTAGAACCACAACGGTCACAAGTAATGAAGAACTCAATAAATTGCAATACTCACGTTTCGAATTCCACTTCTCTTGTAACCTGGCAGGGTTAGTGACCACGTGCTCGGTCCTGATAAAGAAATATTTACGCTAGAACCCGCGACTAGCTCGATCGTCGATTTTGACCACCAATCCCTTCGTACCACGGCTTCTCAAATGTAACATGGTCCCTCTCAGGTAACCAGCACTAAACAATTGTAAGAGGTGATGGATAGAGACTTCGCATCCGACCTACTCCGTGTACTTGGTCAGTAGTCGAAGTACTTTCAGGGTATGCGACGTAAGTTGAGCCGGGTACACGTTATAAAAGCGGCAGAGCTCCTCCGCCAAGGGGAAAATAGGGAGGCCATAGCCGATCAAAAAGGGATATTCGTAAAAGGTGTTGTACCCTTGCCTATGGACATCTGCATGATCTCTCTCTGCTGGAACCATCTCCACATGGGCGGGTATGCCGTACTTCATGCGGAGATCATGTAAATGATTTTGCAGCAACTCAGAAAGTACCAGAGTCGGCACGGGAGAGTCTTTATTGAAATCACTTCGAGATAAGAGATGTTCCAGTAGCAGTGTTTCCACTATAAGAGGACTAATGTTCTCTTCTTCCTCCATCTCGCCGCAATCAAAAGGAGGCGACACGTTCGATGGGCAACTTCCGGGACCCTCTCATCGTCTCATCGAGATTTAGGCATGATTTTGTTCGAGAAAGAATTGCAGGCAACACAACAGAGAAGAAAGAAATTTTTGACCAAAAGAAGTACCGGAATGTGAGAACGGATGCTGAAGGGTTGGAATGTTCTTGCAAATGGTCAAAGTATGCATACGGTTAAACCCTTCCCCTATTTATAGGTTGGATGTCGCCAGAATTGAAGAGGCAGAGGCCGAATCAACACGGGAAACCAAGCACCAAAGCATTTGTTTCACTACCTAGAGAATACGCGTAATGATGATGCATGCGAGTGCTGACGTCATGCAAAGGGAAGGTATTTCGTATCGGCACTCTGATAGTTTGATTGTTGCCTCCTACCTGTCACGTCACAGTGTTCGGACAAAGTCAAACTTTCCTTAAAAAGGGGCACCGATTCCGCCCATCGAGGACGCATCTCGACGCGACCCGGACGAGCAAAGGGACTAACTGTATGGGATCGAATTTGACCGACCGCGTCCCTAAACCAGCACGACCAATCGCTGAACGTGCGTAAGCCGAGATAGAAGGACGACTCAGGGGTAGTGGGAGAAACGACTCCATGATTTCGTTGGCCCCTCTATAGTGTGTAATTGGTCTTTATCCATTAATATTTCAATAAAGATCCCCTACTATATAAAGGGGATCCAAGCATTGTAAAAGCCAGATTTCGATACATACAAGCTCTCTTGCTCTCTCTAACATTCTCTCTCTCATATACTATTATTGCTTATACAGGTTATCAAGAATATCCTAGGGTCTTATTATTTTTTATTACGGTATATCCCTTCATTTTTTTGATTGATTTGCTTAAAAAGTGTTCAATAACTTTTAAGTCAAATAAATAGTAGTTTTAATTTATAAAATACCAAATATCATTGGTATCTCAATTAGTCCACCATTGCTTTATTTAATTTTTTTTTCCCTTGCTCCAGCATTGTTAACACTATTTTGAAAGAATGTTGGCCTTATTATAGTTTTTTGGAAAAGGTTTTGCTGGCTCCACTTATTTTCATATTTTTATACCTCCACCCCTCCTCCGCGTGGTGCCACCTAGATTTTGTAGAGACACTTTTCGAGACCTAATTGGCAAGATCACTTTTTTACGGTGGGAAAATGACATTGTCTAGCCGCAGTAAAAATAATAATCGAAAATATATAAATAAATACATTCGGTATGTTATATATATAAATTATATAAATTATTTGACTATCAAATATAAATAGTTTTTGGTATGAGTTAAAAATGATAATATTCTTTTAAATTTATCCAGATTCGAGAGTGGATTTACCAAACTTGTAATGTCATTTTCCACTATATAATGATTAAATCTAATCATTTCCAAAGAATGATCTAAAATAGTAACACATGTCAATTCAAACAAATGTCACATCCCAACTAAAGCCTAAAGGTATCTAACTTAACTCATTAGATTTTCTTGCAAATCTTTGATTAGTTCCGTCGTATTAATGTATTACACATATAATAAATTACTAATTAGTCTCCAATTTTTAAAAAGAATTTTATTTTTAATTGGTATTGGAGTAGTTCCTTCACACCCATATTTACTCTTGTTTTATAATCTTTTTGTTGTTTGTTTGGAATTATAAAGATTATTTCAAAAAACTCCATTTTAGCATGACTTTGTCAAAGTTGTTATTGAAAGTTTCAATTTTTTGTGTTCTTTGGTTGGAAGTTGGAACTACGGAGAGAAAGACTATTTTGAAAATTTTAATTATGGCATGACTTTGTCATAATCGTTTCACTCGTTTATCATGGAAAGACCTAAAAAAGTCGATATTAATTTTCAGTGGGAATTAAAAGAAGTACTTGATAATTGCTTGAGCTAAATCTTAATTCCTTTTTTTTCTTTTTCTTTACATGACTTCTTCTTCTTCTATAAAGCAACTCAACTTTACAATTTACATGACTTTAATTTCTTCCCCTATAAGTATCATTTTAAATAGGTAGCTTGTATTTAGCCAATTTAAGGGTGTTTGACTAAGTTTATAAGCCGGTGAAAGTGACTTATAAGCACTTTTTGCATTATTTACGCGTTTGGTAAAATTAAAAGTGCTTATAAGTTAAGTGCTTATAAGCTAAAAATAAGTCAAAAGACATAAGTTGGTCTCCTCCAACTTATCAAATTTCAGTTTATAAGCACTTTAGGTTTAACCAAAATATTTACTATTCTATCCTTAAAATACTTTTTTTTTAGAATAAAACTCTTCGTATACACAATTATTCACTGCTTATTATTAATTTCAACACTTTTATCCAAACACGCAATTGCTTATTTTTTAAATCAGCTTCAGCACTTAAAAATACTTTTCAGCACCTAATGTTTATCAGCTACTCTAAATCAGTTAAACCAAACGGATTCTTAATCCTAGTGTGTCTAGCTTGAACTAACTTTTTCAATTTCAAGATACAATTCGGCTATACAATGCAAATGTAACAAAAAAAAAAAAATTTAGTTCCATTAGACCAAATCAGGCACTTTTTTAGAGGAAGTGGCTTTGTGTGTGATAACTTAGGATTCCAACTATTTAAATAGATGCTTTTCAGACTTAGAAAATAATAATTTTTCACATCTTCTCAACCTACGATATGATTACTTCTAAGAGATTCAAGTTAATTGATTGATCCCACTAGAAGCTTCTTCCTTGAAAAAACAAAGGTCAACTAAGATTTCAAACCTTTTCTATCTTTGATTTAATATAAGAAGATGACCAAGTCAAAGTGTGTCCTAATAGTTTTGTCTTTCAAATTTTTTTGGAAGGTTTTCCACATTACATGCATTGTATGAATGGACTAGTTTCATGCATTGAATGAATGCACTATAGTTTAATTTTCTAACTTCTAATTATTCTATTTTTAGATCCGTTTCATATGCTTGCATTTACACTTGTTAGACTAATAATTTTTAAAAACATAAAATATTTGAATTTATTCATCTATTGTATGAAATATGTTAGTTATACCTTATATTATAATTTAGGGGCATTCATTACCTTAACGTGCGTGAATAGCCTTCTATTAGGGGATTTGCATCTATACTCGCTTTTTGGGTCACGTGTTGATTTGTGTCTGCTTTTCAAAAAAAATTGTAAGCATACTCATTTTTTCGCGTAACGTCGGCATACGTGGCTGAAACAGTAACGATAATCACGCAAAACTTCAGCATTGATGGGTCTGAAACACCAAAGGCAATACGCTGGAGTTCTTTTGGTCTCGGATAAGCTTATTGAAAAACTTCAGCAGAAGATGTTGAAGTTATTTAGTTCAATAGTAAAAAATTTAGCAACTGGATTCATTAGTTTTGTCATAAATCTTTTTCAAAAACTTCAGCAGAAGATGCTGAAGTTATTTAGTTCATTTGTAAAAATATCAGCACTAAATAGGCTAAAGTTTTTTGGTCCTGGATAAGTTTTTTCAAAAACTTCACCAAAAAACCCCACAGATCAATTCATTTGATTCAAAGAAAAAAAGATTACATCAAAAATGCGAAAAAAAAATAAAAAGAAATCATGCAGCTTATGTTAGTTGATTCATTGTTATTGATAAGTCGTAACGATGAAGACCATTGTTTAAAATATCTTAAGAAAACGAATGAGGGGAAAGGGGGCTGAAGTTGTTTAAAAGGTGGGTACAAGTTAAAAAAAGAGACAAAAAATTAAAAATGGGTATAGCTTAAATGGGACCAATCAAATAGAACACCCCGTGAAATTTTTACTCTTATATTTGTCCTTGTTTTTTATGGAGCTTTGAATTGGAAAGATTCCGGGCCAAGTGTATAGCTAGTCATCCTTAGGGATGTTATTTAGAGATTAGCTAGTACTTATTTTGTCATGAAATTTTATACTAAATATGTGAACTTCAGAATATTTCTATCCTGAAAAATTTAATTAGAAAATTAAATTCAAGATGCAGCGACTAATTTCTAAATAATATCCCTTCACGGTGAATATTAATATCATTTCTACAAGATTCAACGTGCTAAAATACTTTGAAAAAAGGGCCAAGTACAATCATCTACTTTTGACTATAATTGGAAATTTCTCTATGTTATTCTCTAGGTTGGAGCTTGATAGTGTTAATAACAAACTACTACGAGTTACTAATAGTAAGGTCTCGAATAACCTAAAAAGTCCACTTAAGAGCAAAATTAAAGATTTCATATAGTAGGAATATTTTTTTAATCTTTTTCCGCTTTTAAATTCTCTCAGAGTTTGTTCTTTTTGTTAAGAATAGAATTCTATTTGAAGTGAATGTCTATCTTGTGGAGAGCTTTACTTTGTGACTAAGTCATATTTCTCCTATAAATAGAGGGGTCTTACCCCATTGTAAATCATCCCAAAATCAATAAGAATTCTCTCTCCCTACTTTTCTCTGCAATATTCTTCTTCTTTTATTATTTTATAACACGTTATCAGCACGAGACTCTAGCCAATTGAGTAGAGGGCGATTGTTTTAATTTATAGATATACTATTAAATAGTTGTCTCATGTACGAAAAATTAAACCACCCATGAAACAGTTCCATACTTGCTAATCTCATTATGCTCGAGATTACATCCTTTATCTGTAGTTCCAATGCTTATTGCAGAACTCTCTTAATTTCAGAGGACGTTCATGAAGAAAATTACACTTATCTCCAATGGAGTTTGATTATAACTCTAATGGAGTTTAAGAAATTCTATTATTTGATTTTATATACAGGCAAAGACAACAAAGTTTGATTATAACTCTAATGGAGTTTAAGAAATTACAACCACCTGAAGTGGTAAAATTTCTATGCCCTGCCATGATTAAATTCATGTATAATTGTGGGCAAAGAATTGAAAACCCGTCCCATTGAATTTGCTCCATTCTCATTCCCTTTAGAGAATGTGATAGCAGTATGTAATAAGTCTGAAAGAAGACAAAATTATTACCATGAATAATCAATGGATATGGATGTGGCAATAGACGAAATTATAATCGTCATCATTTGTGATAATGAGAACAATAAGGATTCTCAAAATAATCTCACACTTTGTGAAAATATTTGTCATCGATTTGACATGAGATTTTATAAAGCACATACAGATGACTATAGTCCATTCATGAGGTGAATGAGAAAACATCTGATATATGAATATATATTCGTTTTTGGAAGAATATAAATGTGCTAGTGGTAGTGATTACACCACACTCACCTCTAAAAGGGGGTTTGAGACGATATAAGAAAATAATATCATTATTATGGCATGAATGATCATTAGGCACATACCTATTGTACGCCATAATATTTTGGCAATGTGGTTATTAAAGGACAACAATAATGCAAGAAACATATCTTGCATATAATTTTGACCATACACATAATGGTATAACTTTCTCTTAAAAGAGATATTCACCACATGGATGTTGATGAATCTGTGGTAGTACAAAATTAATTGAGAGCTCTGGAAGAGCCAATTACCACTATTTTGGAGAAACACAATTAATTACCAATAAGGTATTGTGTTGTAGTACGTCTCAAAGAAACATATTCAGTTTTCAAAGTATTCACGAAAGCGGTTGATTATATTGAGACTATAAATAAAGGAAAGATTTAATATCTTCTATTACTATAACTTGTAGCGGGATAATATGTATGTAAAAAGCTACCCGCTTTATCTCCAATTTGTACTACATAAACAAAAGAATACCACCATGACGTGGATATTTTATTGATATAAAACTCATATCATAATAAACTTGGAGTTTATTCATAATTGCACACATCATGGTGTAAATCTGAAATTTATCAATATTGATAATTTATTCAGTTGGCATAATTGGTTGAGCCATATCAATTTAAGTATGATGTGCAAAAATAATAGAGAATTCACATGGATAAATATTAAAGAACTAGAAAGTTCTTTATGAATTCTCTTACATTGCTTGTTCTCATTAATTAGTAGACCAATTAAAATTGGGATTGAATCCCACGAATACTGGAATATCAAAGGTGAATATGGGCTCATTCACCTACCATGTTTACCACATAAGATGCATCTATGAGATGGTTACATGTGCAATTATTATTAACCCGCAACCTGGTCGGTGTGTGCGAGGTAACTTGCTCAATAATTTAATTTAGAGCATATTCCAGATTTTCTATTCAAGAAGTTCATCTTGATAAGTTGGTTTACGTCACAGCTGGTTTAGCAAAATGATTTATTGAGTGCCTCCACTTAATAGTTAAACTATTGCTTATGAGAACAAAGTTTATATATATATATCAGTTTGATACACGTTATATACGAAAGTATATTATTTTCTTCCCTCACAAGTGGTTCAGGGTCAGGAACCAAATAATTTCATCTTATTATTATTTATGTGCAGTGTATATTTTGATTAACACCATAACGCACAAAGATGAGTTCTCAAAGTTGAGGAAACAAGTTAGTTTTTTCTAACATGAGAGTGTGACAAGATACAACAGTTGAGAAAACGTTACATGGAATAAATTATCATTATACATCGAGATTCTCGAATAAAATATTATGATCTTGAAGTTCATAAAAGGATAATTCATGTGCAATTTATTGCAAAGCATGCCAGACGCATTTGCTAACCCATATAAAGTAACTATATTCTCATTGCAAATGCTCATATTAAGTCCTAGACGGACAAAATCTATGGTTAGCTTAAAGCGTATAGACAATCGGTTTCAAATAAACTTCTTGATAAAGAAGGTGAGCAAATGATCAAAATGATCATAATAATGGAGGCATGTGATCTAGAAGATCACATGACATAACACTCCATAATATCTCATGAGAGATTCAGGTACCTGAATATATGAATAAAGATATCTCTATTTTATGTCATTATAAAAATATATTGAAACTGATATAAAATCCTTGTCGACGTCAACCTTTAAGAAGCTAGTGCACAAGATTGGAATGCGAAGGCTTAAGGATGTGAATTGATGCTCCCATCAGGGAGAGTTAATGCGCGTTGCACTCTTTTTCCCTTACAAGGTTTTGTCCTACTGGGTTTTCCCTGCGAGGTTTTTAACGAGGCAACTAAAAGGTGTATTATTAGATATGTGTACTCTTTTTCCTTTTCTAGATTTTTTTCCCATTGGGTTTTATTTTAGTTAAGGTTTTAATGAGGCACATTACTTATTGAGTAGACATTCAAGGGGGAGTGTTAAGAATAGAATTCTATTTGAAGTGAATGTCTATCTTGTGGAGAGTTTTACTTTGTGACCAAGTCATATTTCTCCTATAAATAGAGGGGTCTTACCCCATTGTAAATCATCCCAAAATCAATAAGAATTCTCTCTCCCTACTTTTCTCTGCAATATTCTTCTTCTTTTATTATTTTATAACACTTTTAATATTTTTGAACTTTTTTATAGGGATTTATTAAGTAGAACACGTTCAGAAGCAGCTAATATCGAACAGATGTAGGAGTAAACATGACAAAAACAATGGCATAGTAGGTCCAACCAGAGTCCCATTTCCCTTGTAGTTGGGCTAGTCATCGGCCAACCCACATAGCGGAGGAGCTGAACGGGCTATCTAACCCAACTTTCCAGTGAAAATCTCATCCGCCACATGTTATAGCATATGTAATTGGATTTTTCACACAAATAACTGGTCAGATTCACGGTTTACTTTTTTAGTGGGATTGTTACAAGTTTGGGGTGTATTTGCACAAATATCCTTCCATTGTCTGCAGAAACAAACATTCATCGAATTACATTTAAAGGCAAAATTAGGTTTAGTAAATATCGAGGATAGAATTTCAAGAATAGGTTCAAAAAATTATTACAATGCGAATAATCCGAGAGCAACAAACTCTAAACATTTCTAATGAGCAATTTATGCAAACTACCCACTCAAGTCAAAATAATTACCCGTTCTTACCTATTTTACAAAAAATTACAATATATACATATTCCACCAAAATTAATTTTCCGCCCAACTGTCTCTGCCTAAAAAAAAGGAGTTACAATCGTATCCTTTTCAGTAGGACTCGCATTCTACGGAAGTGATTAAGCTTACCGCGAAATAACAGATCCAGATTTTACTAGATAAGAAATCAACGATGTAAACATCGATTGTCAATTGCGGCAACGAAGTGGGGAGTAAGGAAGAGCACGAGTTTGCATAAGGGTTTTAACAATTATATATGGCAGAAATAAAGATTGCATATTGCGTGGCTTGTCTTTCTAATTCTTTGAACTTTGTTGTTAGTTATTGTTTTTTGATGTGTAGATTGTACCTTTGATGCTGATTTTTGGAGATTTATTGTACAAAAATTTAAATCCACCATTGAAGGATTTTGAAGCTTGAAACTCATAACTCGATCTGTTTGAAATTTAAATTGTTTTGATCTGATGCTGTATGGGTTAGTTTAGAAAGTTGATTGGAGGTTGTAGCTAAAATTTTAGTCAAATTGATGGAGATTTTATAGTAATTTTTAGAAGTTTCGATTGAAATATAGTTGAACTAGAGAAGAAGACGAATTTGTATTGCATACCCAAATAGTATACAAATATACCATTTTAGTATACAATTCATTTCAACTATATACTATATTAGTATCGCTATATATTATATTGGTATCATATGCTAGCTGAATTATTTTTTGGTTGTATTAGCTATATTAATTGGTACAATATTTGATTTCTTTTTATAATAGTAATATCGTACAATATCTTTAAATACCTTATTATATTAATATGTGGTACACTATTTTTTTATTTTTCTCTTTACGCATGTATGTTATGTAATAGTAGTATAGCCATATAGTTGCCGAAAAATAACGAGTAAAATTGTATGCTATGTTGGTATAGTTATATGCCATATTGGTATCGTATGGTAGTTTGAACATTTTTGGTTATTTTGGCTGCATTTTAAGTGAATTCTATTATAAAATTATTTATATCAACATGAGTTGCAATAATGATGGAATTTTTGTGTGCCGATGGATATAAATTATGTGTATTAATAGTTTTTATAGTTATATGCAATTGTTGGAACGACCTCATACAACTAGGGGTGTGCATTCGATTTATTGATTTGATTTTGACCCTTATCGATAATTACTTATCGATTATCGATTTGTACATATGCTTATCGTTATCGTTTCAATAAGTTTTCGATTTATCGATTTTTGGGGCTTATCGATTCGGTTATCGATTACACCAATAAGAAAAATTGCGCGATTCCACGAAAAGTATTACGCTATAAACACACCTAACTAATATGGACAAAAAGAAGCTAAAATAAGACGAACATCGTTTATAACATAAAAATTGTGTCAACAAGCATATGCAATGAAACTAAATTAAGGGATCAAATGTACGCCACTAACACTCCAACGGTATAAAAAAATATATCATCACGACTAATTTTATTTTTCATTAATTTGAACTTCATTCCCTTGAGCTTTAAATATGATGAAATAATAAGGTTAGGACTTAGGGTAAATGAAAGGGTGTAATAGAATAAGGGTGCAATTCTAAATTCTTGGCCAAGGTCTTGAAAGATAGAATAACCGAACAACCAATCATAAGAGTCTTCAAGTTGCAAGAATTCATTAGGAAGAAATTCAAGTGCATGTTGGTAAGACCACATCCAGGAGAGCAAGAGCTAAAGTACTGCAGCAAATAATGGGTGATCATAAAGTGGAGTTTGGTAGAATTCTTGATTACAGGGATGAGTTGTTAAGGACTAACCCTGGGAGCACTTGTGTTGTGAAGCTTGGTGAACCGGATGAATTTGGTGGGCCAGTGTTTGTAAGTTTTTACATCTGTTTTGAGGCACTAAAAATGCATTCTTGTGGTGTAGAAAATGCATAGGCTTGGATGGTCGTTTCGTGAATAGTGTAAGTAGGGGAAACTACTAGTTGTTGTGGCTAAGGATGGTAATAACCAAATGCTTCCACGTGCTTGGATTGTAGTAGAATATGAGAAGAAAAGTATATGGTCATGATCTTAACTTTGGAGAAGGAAGACTTGGGATTGGGTAATGGCACGGGCTTTATTATGATCACTGATATGCAAAAGGTATATTTCATATCATAAGAAATTTTGTGTTTCATTAGCTTCATTTATCTTCTTTAAAATTGACTTATGTTCATTATTTATGTTTTATGTAACTGTAATTTACATGGATTGGATTCAGAAATTAAGAAATTATTTCCCGCTTGTGAACAAATGATGTGTGCTAGGCACATCTTAGCTAATTGGTCAAAGAAATGAAGAGGGATCCAAAGGAGGAACTTATTCTGAAAGTGTTCCTGAAGCATTTATGAAGCTGAATTTAAAAGAAAATCTGAAAACATTGTCAATTCTTGGTAAGAACATAGTGGATGATCTACTATACTATGACAAGGAGTATTAGTGTAAGGTGTATTTTAATTGTGAAGTCAAGTGCGATACAGTAGATAATAACATGTCAGAGTGTTTTAATGCCTGGATCTTAGCGGCAAGGCACAAGACTATTATTAGCATGCTTGAAGAGATTAGAATCAAGATGATGACAAGAATAGGCAAGTTAAGGGCATTTGCAAACACATGGAGCAGCAACATCTCTCCAGTGACCTTAAAGATATTGGAGGACAATATTTAACATGTATCATTGAGTTTAATGGACAAACAGGATATGAAATAATGGATGATGGTAAACAACATACTATGTGCCTTAGAAAGAAGGTTTGTAGTTATAGATCTTGGATGTTAAAGGAGATACCATGTCCACATGCTATATGTGCAATGTATTATAACAATGTTGAACCAAATAGCTTCATTGATAGCAGCTACAACAAAGAGACATACTTGTTAACTTATTCTAATTTCATTCAACCAGTGAGTAATATGTTAATGTGGCCTAAATCTGCTAACTCTTCTGTTGCACCACCAGTTGTCAAAAGCATGCCTGGCAAACCAAAAAAGGTTAGAAGGAAAGAGGCAAATGAAACTAAGAAGTCTGGTAAATTGCCTAAAACTAGTTTAGTAATGACATGTAGGCTCTGTCATGAGAGGGGTCACAACAAAAGAGGGTATCCAAAGAGTGATACAGTTCGTGCTAGTTCATCCACAGCTGGTGAAAAACCAACAGTTTCAGGAAAGGGAAGAGGCAAACCAAAGATAATATTGTATTTTGTATCAATTTCTTTTAAATTTAGTTCATTATCTAACAAGTTTTTTTCCTTCAGAGATCAACTACTAATGAAGGTGAGCCTACAGCAAAAAGAGGAAGAGGTAGACCAAGGAAAACAACTAATGTATCTACTGCTAAAGCACCTGATACTGCACCAACTGCATCTGTTGGTGCTGAATTTCCATTAGCTTCTTCACTTGGTAGTTGATTTACATGTTCTGCTCCATGTTTTGTAGCTCCTGATACAGCAGATACTACTTTTACTACTGCTAGAGGTAGGAGAAGATGATGGGGGGAAGGGGAGCAACACATCATTCACTTGAGAGTTGGTTTTCATGTTCAACTCCAAATGCAGCTCATATTGTATCTGCTACACATATTCTTCTAGTGCACCAAGTTCATCTAGTGCTACTAGAGGAAGGGGAAGGGGTATCGGAAGCTCAAAAACATATAAAAGGCCAATACTGATGGGAATGAGTGTGTTTCAGGCTGAGAATGGCTTCACAGCTATTAATGTAAGTGAAGATGCAATCAGTTCTGTTATTATTTTAATGTACCTTAAACTAATTAAACTATATTTTGTATAGCCTAGGCTGCCAAGTAGCAGAATAGTGTCCACTAGATCATCAACAAAGATAACAAGATAAGATGATGTTACTGGTGATATTGATTTCAAACCCACAAGTGGACCGAAGTAGAAAAGAAAGCTAGCAATTACAATAAGAAGACTTCAGGACATTAGTGACCAATTAAGGAATGTTGGTTCACAGCCCCAAGAACAATAAAAATTATAGTGTTGATAGGGCCTTAATTGTGTTTTTTGTTATGAAGTTGCTGGAACTTTTGTTGTTATTAATGCCTCGATCTTGACATACTTGTTAAAAAACTAATATTTTGCTCCTAGAAATAGTACTCAAAGTGTTATGTTGGAAACGTTTATTTTGTTATTATATTAGTGGTATTCAAATGTACTATTGAAGTGATTTTTTGAAAGATATAATAGTTTTCTTCATATGCAATTGGTTTGGGTGTTCTGGAGTCGTGTGCAGTGTTGCTAATACAATACCAAAATAATATTTTATTACAATACCAAAGTGAAGTACACAAACAAACCACATCTTACTCTATCCAACATCAATACCAAAATGATCTTCTATTATGACAACAATCAAAATGATCTTATATTACTACAACAACTAGCTACTATGGCAACTTTATTTAATTTTTCTTCAAGTTTCCAACTTGGATTAAGCTGCTAACAAATACAGCAACTACCAAAACCATAGTATACAAAATAATTTTTCCACACAAGTTCCTTCTATTTTTTTCCTTCATACTCTTCTCTTTCAAATTAATATTTTGTTTGAATCTTCAAGCTCATCGAAATACAGTTTAAGACGGTTTTAATTTTTCTTCTAACTCTTTAATTTTGTTTACCAATCTTGGAGGAATAGACTTTGATCTTTCATCAACTCTTTCGTTGTCTCTCCATTTGAAAAACTTGCAATTTGTAGCCTAAAATTTAAAGAATTCAATAACGATCCAATTAACATTAATTTTCAAGTTGATCGATAGGCTTAGAACATGAACACATACCTCAGAGTGAGGACAAGACCAAAATCGTCTTTCGAGATTCTGATCTGATCAAGAATTTTATATTTGTAGCAAAATACCATATTTGCATCGCACTTCAGCATTGAGCATTGGATCATCTTCGTCCATGCACAATTTATTTAACTTGATGTTTGCCATTCCTAACCCTAAGATTTTATAGACCGAAATTGGGAAAAAATTAAAAAACCCTTAATAGAAAAAAGAGCTAAATGCAGGAATTTACACAAAAAATTCACTTACCTCTTCGAACCAAAGAAAATTGGAAGTCAAAACCCACCTTCAAAAGTCTTGAAAATGGCTCGTATAATGGGGAAGAAGACATTTTATGTTTAGAAGAAGGGGTCTTCCAAATCAGCTTTGAGAACGACACGTGTCGATATTTTATAGGCTAAAGCCTTTTTATTTAATTTACTACGCGCTTGGGGAAGGTGCATTCACGTTCCAGTCCAGCTCAGCACAATAGGTCCAAGATATTATGGTAAAAAATAATTTAGGGGGGATACTAGGATTCTCGTGAACAAAAAGTATGTAGTTGGAACTTTAGGTATAGGTTAGGGAGGTAATTATACAT
>JASVEL010001011.1:0-26237 GCA_032618575.1 Nicotiana noctiflora
GTTCAAAGTCTATGCTTGATTACATTCTGTTTCTGTCTAATTAAATTTGTATTGCTAGTTTTGTTATGGGAAATGTAGCTAGACCAAAGATACATTGTCGTTAGATAAGCATGTAAACCTGAATTAGTCTTCGTATCTCTATTCAATCTTCCCTACCCATGTGTGTAATCTCCAAACCTGTTAAATGATAGACCTTATGTCACAAGCAAGATTAGCTAGAGAGTTGTTACTCAACGGAATGACGTAATTAGATTAAAAAGAGTCGGGGGTGCATTTCATGTGACCCGACCCCAATTTCGGGCAAGAGTAAACAAAGCATGTTAAGAACCACAAGCGCATTTCATGTGATGTGGTTCGTAGCAAGTTTTAAGTAATTTGGAATCAACTCTTAAGTAAGATACAGTGAGATGTAGTTCGCTTTAGATTTGAATCAAAGGTACGCCTCGCCCAATAGTTACATTAATCACCTAGCCGTCATAAATGTACATATAAATACTTAGGTTTCGAGATGCGTCGTTTCTTAACGAATATCACGCCTTTCTCGACAAATGTAAATAAGTAGTCAATCCAGGCGCATATTTTAGTTTTACCTTTTTTTTTACGGGTGTGCATTTCATGTAACCCAAATCCAAACCCCGAAATGTTGAATAAGAATATGTTGAGGATCCGGGTGCATTTCATGTGACGCGATTCGAAAGCATATTTTTAAGCAACTTTCTCTTTCGTAAATCATAACCAATAATAAAAGCGGTAAAGGGGTATTAGCTTGCACTAAGTACATAATTGTAAAAAACAGATAGATAAGCCAAACAAGACAGTTGAGCGACCGTGCTAGAACCACGGAATTCGGGAATGCCTAATACCTTCTCCCGGGTTAATAGAATTCATTATCCAGATTTCCGGTTCGCGGACCGTTAAATAGAGTCATTCTTTTCCTCGATTCGGGATTTAACCGGTGACTTGGGACACCATAAATCTCCCAAGTGGCGACTCTGAAATAATTAAAATAAATCCCATCTCGATTGTCCTTTAATTGGAAAAACTCTTTGCGTCCTTGCGGGTGCGTAAAAAAGAGGTGTGACACTCCTGAGTAGATAGTATATCTAGATCTACTGTTGCATCAATACCATATCTTAAGGTTTCATTGTTAGAATTAAGAGATCCTTGTTTGTCTAAAGAAGTAGTCGTATTTTTCTCTTGAAGTTGAAAGCTAAGTGTATATTTTGTATTTTGGTACACACCATGTTAGCAATTATAAATGTATGACCTTTCCATGCCTAAACTATCCTTTAACTTGAATGTAAATATGCTTTTGATAATTTGTTTCTAGACCCTTAACAGAGACTCACGAGACAAAACCAGTAAGCTATGTAATTTTCAGCAGTAATAATCACATTAGATAAACTCCTTTTCATATGCTTTGAGACCCACAATCATGTTTAATTCTCTGAATATGTTGGTTAGACATGTATTCTTAAATCTAAAGTACTATTTCCATGTTTCTTATCCTAGTTGTATGAATCTTATTTGAATCGTCTTGAGTCTTCATTCTTGACTGGATGCAACATCCATGAATGTTCGAGTGTTGATAGTTTAGTTCTACTGTTGAAATATGAACATACTCGAAGTTAGTGACAAACAGAATATATCATGATCTTTTGTGATTGTATGTTATACTTCTCTAGTGACTCATAATCAAATTTCTACATTAATCCTTTTATTTTCTCTCTTTGTTTCCTTTTTGCATAAATGCATCGTATCCGTGGCGAGTATTAACGCAAGACTCAACCTACTGGCGAACGGAGAATACACATCCCCGAGTCCCTTTTCTAGCTTTTACCATGCTCAGTGTCACGTCCTTAGTTGTTAACTAAGTACACGTGCGGCACTTGACAACTTGCTCACGATCTTGCACAACTTGCTCACGTTTTTGCTATGCCAAGTCAGCCTTACTACACTCAAGATCGCTAAGAGAATGGAAGAAAGAACACAAGAGAATTTTTAAAGGAAGTTCTGTATTAGAGAGAACTTGAATTGTTTTCTTGGTTATAAATTACAAATGAATGCCCCCTATTTATACTAATCACCTGGGGGCTAATATGTAAATAATAATTGTTCTACAAGTCCTTCCATATTTTTACAAACTCTAGAATACTCTACAAGCTTAGAAGATTCCAAGGACTTTCCTAGCAAGTTCATAAAGATCTAGATTCTTCCTAAGGAAATGTCCATACTTCTCTAGAATGCTAGTCTTCTTCTTATGTAAACTTCCACATAGCATTAATATATGCCAAATGACGCCTATATGGCATGATGACAGTGGCGAATCTAGGATATTAGGCTCCTGGGTGCTTACAAAAAAGAAGTAGAACGAGGGAGAAAGTAATCTTGAATATAAGAAAAAGAAATAAGTTTGAAAGTGTTGTACTGAGAATCAAACTCACGCCCTTTAAATATTACTAAGCTTCCAACACCCCTTTTTCACCAAAGCACCCACCACCATTTTTGTTATTTGGGTACTTTCTTACATTTTATATCCATTTCTTTAAGTTTTCTATGAAATTATACCTATCCAAGTTAAAGTTAATGGGTGCTTAGGCACCCGAAATTTCTACATAGATCCGCCCCTGCATGATGATGTGGCAGGTGACATCAAAAATATGGAAGATTAGATCTTCTGCGCGGCCTGAAGATGGATCTGAACCATTTCAACTCGTTATTTTATCTGAATTTGGTTTACTGATTCTTATCTGGTTCTTTACACTAACAACATGCTTTCTTACTGTATGAATAAGGTTTGCCTCCAGTTGTGTGTTATTTTGATTTACCTAAGTTTTGTTTAAAGTTGTTTTTGCTACGCATAAAAGTACTTATTTATCACGTAATACATAGCACCTGGATATACCAGCTCTAAATTTATTTGCCTAACAACTCTTACCATTTTACAATAGAATAATGGATAAGTACTTAATTTTGGGACAGTAGCGGACGTTTTATATGACAAGATTTAAAAGTTGCACTTTGAATCATTAATTGACTACTTCCTTTATTTGCTAAATCTAAAACTCATTGCTCATGACTTATTTGAAAATAATTTACGAAGCGGAAATTGTTTGAAATGGCTAGGGATGGCAATGGAGCGGTGCGGGTGCGGGGCGGTGCGATTTTGAGATCATGCGGGGCGGGCGGGTGCAGTTGAATGCGGGGCGGGTGCGGGGCGGGGCGGGTTTAAACATTCTTTTAAAAATTAAAATCGGTTGCAGGGCGGTTGCGGGTTAAAAATTATGTGAGGTGGGTTTTTCAATTTCCAGCAAATTTGTCACCGAATATATAGACTGTTGAAACATTTCTTCTTATACCTTTATTTAAAATGAGATTTGGGATATTTAATATTTTAAGGATGTAGTTATTGTATTAACCGGAAAAACCTGAATTTTCTTTTCCTCTTTTTTATTTTCTTTTCTTAATTCATGTTTTTTTTTCTTTTTAGTTTTGAAATAATACTGTTGATGTAACTAAAAGAACAATAAAAAAACAATAAAGTCATTCCAGTAACCAAGAATTTTATTAAGATTATACAATAATATTTAATTAGTATAGCTAAGATATCATTTCAACAAGCAATAAATAGATAACAAGATTTAGTAATTGACAAGAATTTTCTTGAATTTCATTGGTTTCTGTGTTCCAAATGAGTTGGGTGTATTTGATAATTGGATGGATATTTCTTTACTCTAGTATTCTAATTGAGTTCTTGAGTATTACTTGGTTTACTAGATCACAGATTAAAAAAGAATTTAAAAATATATATGCAGGGCGGAGCGGGGCGGTTTTTTGCGGGGCGGGGCGGTTAAAATCAGGAAAATTTATTTTGCGGGGCGGGTTGGAGTCTTCGCGGGTGTGCCCCGCAACCGCCCCGCCCCGCACCGTTTGCCATCCCTAGAAATGGCTTATGAACTTCGACTACTTTATGATGACTTCCTCGAAACGTCCTTTACAACCAGTTTAGTTAATAAACATATATAATCTTGGCAATCCCCTTAATACTTTGTAGTTCAGAAATACTTTCTTACGTAGTAATTTTTAGATACATAAAAATGTTTAAAATATTTATGTCTCGATACATTATATTTGGCCTTAATTATTTTAAGTCCGATCGATTAACCATTTTAATATGAATCTTAAAGCTAATCAGATGCGAGCCCCTCCTCGGACGGATTTTTCTTTTTGCTCCTCATCCTACGGGGTATTAGCAGCCGTTTCCAGCTGTTGTTCCCCTCCCAAGGGCAGGTTGAATGCTGAGATTACGCATTGAATTTCTGGTAATCCAGCCTAGCGGATCCATTGTTTATGCGGCAGTGCAATGCACCTGAAAAAGGGAAGCCCCTTTTTATTAGTAAGGTATAGGTTGGCATTTTAATATGAATCTTAAAGGGTGCCTTTAAAACCTTCCCTTTAGATTAATTGAACCTTTACCTAGAATCTTTAGGTTAAGTTGACCATTAACAGAGTTATACTTTAAATTACTACAATCAGTATAGGTGTTCTAATTTACCATAGAAATAATTAGGTGGCGACTCATTAACTTTAATCAAACTTAGAATGCCTGTATGTTGTACCTTATTCTAACCAGTTTAAAATGGGGTATAATAGCTTGGCGACTCTGCTGGACTAGGTTCTAATCATAACGGACATAGGTTAATTGAGGCTTGTATGGTTACTTTATTTGACTTTAAATTATTTACATGCCAAAATTGCTTTGCTTGATATAAACTGTCTATTTGTTACAGTTTTAATATAAACTGTCATTCAGTTTCACTTCTTCCACTCCTGGAAAATTCATACAATTTACACACTTAAGTGGTTACGTAAATTGCGGTCGTGCACCACTAAAATACCCTTTAGTCAGAATGTTCTTGTGGATTTATAGCCTGTTTGGCCAAGCTTCTCAGAAGTGCTTTTTGTCCCAAAAGCATAGTATTTTTTTTTCCTAACTCGAGGTGTTTGGCCAAGCTTATTTGGGAAAAAAGTGCTTTTGGAAAGGAGCAGAAGCAGTTTCAAAGAAATAGAAAAAGGTAGCTTCTTTCCAAAAGCAGAAGCAAAAATAGTTTTGACTTTTCTTCTTGCCTAAAATACTCCTAACAAAATATAGTATATAACTCTTAAACCTAATAATTAGGCCCGGTCCGGCAAACAGTACCCTTAACGGGTAAACCGGCCCGGCCCGGCCCGGTTCAACGGTCAAATTTTTTTTTTTTAAATTCGGATTTATGGGCCCCACCCCAAACGGCTATAATCATAAAAATCCGTTGGCCAACGGATCTATTTAAGTTTTGGCCATTTTTTTTTTAATTTTTAACACATTTTTAATTTACAAATGTAGCCTTATGTAAATCTATAAATACCCCTCCCCCCTTCTTTATTTCTCACTCAAAATTCTCATCTCAATCTCAAATTCTCTCATTCACCTATTCTCTAATTATCTAGTTCAAGACTTCAAGTCTTCAACTTCAAGTCTTAATAATTTCTCATTTCATCTTCGAATTTATTTGGCTCATTTTCTGTTGAATAATTGAAATTCAATTATAGTATTTTATCATTCGAGTTTTGAACTTCAAGTTGGAATATTGGTTTGACGTTTGTTCGTGGTAACATCGAAAATTCAGAATTGCATAACCAAGTGCTCCAATTCGGTGCACTCCCTCCAACCCTTTCTCTTATTAATATTTTAATTGCATATTTATTTTGAGCTTATTTATTCCTTAAATTTCACAATATGTTTAGTGCTGCTAAAAAAGCGTGTAGAAAAGTTACTGGTAGGGGGAGTAAAAGTAGAGGTAATTCTTCAGCATCTGGTAGTGATAGCCCAATATCTATTGTTCCTGAAACATCGCCTAATGAAAATATAGATTATGATCAATTACAATAAGATTATGGAATAGAAGATAATGAAATAGGAATTGAAGAAGAGATATCTGCTACACCTACTAGTGCACCTAGTGCTGGGGTAGGTAGTGTTGGAGTTGGTACAAGGAGTGGTGGTCGTGGCACTAGGGGTAGACCACCTATGGCTCCGACGAGTAATTGTAGAAAAAGAAGTAAGGTTTAGAATTTTTTTGAATTAATTGAAGGTTCTGATAGAGTGAGATGCAAAATTTGTAAAGATTCATTTAAACATTTGACTGGAGGAAATTTAGGGGGAACTGGAACGCTTAGTAGGCATATGAAAATTTCACACCCGATAGAATGGGGCCTAGATGATGATGATAGTCAAACAACTATTAACCCTACTACTGGAGGGTTAGTAAAATATGATAAAATGAAGGATCGTGAGGAATTACCGAAAATGATTGCTTTAGGTTGTCTACCTTTTTCGTTTGCTTCTTCGTCATATTATGTTACATATATTCAAAGAATATACAATCCATTATTTAAAGGTATACCTAGGAGTACTTGTAGAGCTGATATTTTCAGACTTCACGGACAATATCAAACATATTTACGTTATTTGTTTGAAAAACTTCCTTGTAGAGTATCTCTAACTTCTGATATTGGTCAAGCTGTTAATGGACGTGAATATATTACTGTTACATGCCGTTGGATAGATGATAATACTGTTATGCAAAAACATATTATTGCTTTTAGATATGATGAAGATCAAAATCATACCGCTGTATTTATAAGCAACACTATTTGTGAAGTTGTAGAATTTTATAATCTCAAACAAAAAATATTATGTATGTCTTTTGATAATGCTTCTAACAACACTGCCGCAATTTCAATATTAAAATTGCATTTGCAACCACCTGTTAATGAAACTTTTTATGTTAGGTGTGCATGTCATGTGTATAATTTAATTGTTAAAAGTGGCCTAGATTTATTTTCAACAGAGATTAGTCTTGTTAGAAGAGCAGTTGGTGTAATTCAAGGAAATAATAGACATTCTAGAATAAGGGAATTTAAAGATAAGTGTGTCCAACATAACCTTCAACCCCGATTCATGCCAGAAGAAATAGTTACTAGATGGAACTATACATATTTATTTTTAAAAGTTTGATATAAATATAGATATCCAATAACTGAAGTTGCTAATTCACATTGTACGAATCCAAGTCGTATGTTAACAACTGATACTTGGGCGGTCATTAATGATGTTGTTAAATTTTTACATAAATTTTATACTGCTACTGTTGAGTTTTCTGGATCTTATTACCCTACTATTGCTATGGGTTTAGTACATATACGGCTGCTGTGACAAATATGCAAGACAAATTCAAAAAATATTTCTTTCCAATTCCTCCGATTTACTTAATTGGTGCAGTTTTAAATCCTTCAATTAAATTGTCCGATTGTCATCAATTAATGAATGCTTTATATACTTATATGGAGATTGGGGAAACTGAAACCCCAAATTTATATACTTTTATGAACAGTTTAAATGATTATTTACAGGAATTATATAATTATTATGCAAACGTAATTGATATAGACGCAGGTAATGTTAATAATTCTATTATGCAATGTAGCACTTCTGCTACAGTGACTGAAGATGAAGGATTAGATGAAAGTTTTAATATTTTTTCTACTTTTTCTAACACTCAAACAAGTTGCAGGAACATCGATGAACTTCAATTCTACTTGCAGAAACAAAATGAGCCTCGCACAAAGGATTTTTCACCGTTGGGGTGGTGGCATGAAAATGGAAAGCAATTTCATGTTCTCTACGCAATGGCTAGGGACGTGATGAATGTGCCAATTTCAACTGTTGCATCCGAGAGTGCATTTAGCCAAGCAAGACAACAACTTGGAGATACGCGTCACTCATTGGGAAGCAATGCTTTGGAAGTTTTAGTATGTATGAGAGATTGGATTAGATCGGAAAGAAGAAATCAAGGACATGAAGATGTTGATCGCCCAGAAGACGAGGAACTTGGAGATATATTAACAAGTGGTCACCCATCCGAATTAAATACTCTAGAAGAAGGCCAATCAGTTCATATTGATTATGACGAACTTAGCAGGGCAATGCAAAATATTTGAATTTACTTACTGTTATTTGTTCAAGTCTTAAAAGATATAAACATTCAATTTGTAAGTTTCAAATTTGAGTTATGAAATATGAAATAAAAGAAGCACTTGCAATTTGCAGCAAGTGCAATTTTTCTCATATTCCTTCTATTCTTTAATTTATATTTTAAAGTAATACAAATTCTTAATATAACTTAAATTGAAACTTTAAATTTGAAATTCAAAGTTAAAGTGTTAAATTGAAACTTTAACATTTTAATTTTGAAATTCAAACTTAAAATCTTAAATTGAAACTTTAACAATTTAATTTTGAAATTCAAACTTCAATGTTTCAAACTTAAATCCTTAAATTGAAACTTTAATTTTGAAAATCAAACTTAAAGTGTTAAATTGAAACTTTTATTTAGAAATTCAAACTTAAAGTCTTAAATTGAAACTTCAATTTTTAAATTCAAAGTTTCAAAGTTCAAACTTAAAGTCTTAAATTGAAGCTTTAATTTTTAAATTATAACTTAAACTCTTAAATTGAAACTTTATAATTCTAACTTAATTTTGAAATACAAACTTAAAGTCTTACATTGAAACTTTATAAGTGCAAGTTTTTCTCATTTACTTTGTGTTCTTTAAATTAATACAAAGTTACAAACTATTAAAATAAATTATAATAGTTATACGAATTTACAAAAAAATTAAAAAACGTTAAACCCGGCCCGACCCGGCCCCTTTAATCCGTAACCCGTACGGGTCAATTTTTACCCGAAAATACCCCAACCCGTTAAGCTCGCTAAGAAGGAGCCCGGAACCGGCCCGGTAAGGAACCCGTACGGGTTCAAAAAAATTGGGCCCGGACCAGCCCGGCCCACCCCTTAGACACCTATAGTTTCAGAGAAACAGAAAAAAGTAGTTTCTTTCCAAAAGCAGAACTAGAAGCAGTTTTGACTTTTCTTCTTACCTAAAATAACCCTAGCAAAATATAGTATATATCAAAATAACTCTTAAACCTAATACTTAGGATATTAATTTATAAATATTTCTTCTTATTTTTAGGAAAATGTTGTTGTAGTAAGAGATGGATTAAATAACAAAAGTTTGAAGGTTTCTGCTGAAGTTGCAACTGGTTTTGAAATTGGATTTAGTGGTTGGAAAAGTCAAACAATTGTGTATATGGATATACAGAATTCATCCTCTAGCCCCAATAGCTCTCAAACTTGATTTTGAAGGATTTACACCAACAAACAATCACTAATTTTGGAGGATTTTGAAGTTTAAAGTTCTGGTAATTTTGAAAGATTTTGAAGTTTGAAGTTCTGGAAAATTATAACTATGTAGCATGTTGTATCGTCATTGTATAATAGTGTATAATTATGTATATGGATATACATAGACCTCTTATACACTATTGTACATATTTATACAAGATATACATTATTGTATAATTATGTATAAATATGTATAATATTGTATAAATATATATTTTTTCTGTTTATAAGGATGTATATACATTGTTAGCGCGTAAGAGGTCTCTATAGAAATTTGACACTTCCTTCTCTTCTTCTTTTTCGTTTGGAGGGATTCTACAATTTATTTACCAAATTTTTATTTTTCTTATCCTGTTGGAAGTGTTTGAATTTCTTACCTTTAGATAATATGATTCAGGATTTTTGAGTTGTGTTTGTGGCCGATTTGCGAGGTAGAAGACTCTAAAATGTAGAACAATAACTGGAAAGAAAGTTTGTTCAAATTCGACGGAATATAAATGCAAACAACCACGAAGTATATTAACTTCACCAGGGAGTGAAACAAGTCATGTCAAAATACATGCCTTTTAATTAAATTCAAAACTTAAGCCTTTAACATCTACGAGGAACCTTAATTTTACATTGTTTAGGCAGTTTCATGACAGCTTCAGAATTGATTTGTGAGGCAGCAGATTTGCGAGGGAGCAAAATAAGCTATCTTTTAGGAATTAGCCTATTATTTTTGGGCTATAGATTTGCAAAGTGATATTTAGGCTATTATGTTACAAGTCAGGTGTGTGAGTTGTATTTATGTGAAATTATCCCGCTTACGTAAAGTACTATAATTAAATGGTGTTTATTCACTAGCTACTGCGAATAGGCAAAAATAAAAACTAAATTACTCAATCATTTTTAACCACAGATTCATCACTCATCAAGTGACCTATTTTCCATCAAGGTGCTCAAATAAGTCTGCCACATTCAAGTGGGTGATGTCAAACTCATTGACAGAGACAAAATTTGCTTCAGAGCCTTTATTCTTTAGAGATGCATGATAAAGCTCAACCAAATATCTTGGTTTACGATAAATACTTTCCCAATACTGTTTTTCCACCACAACGGTAAAAACTAGTTTCGAAACCCTTTACTTTTATCTTCTCATCTTCCCCTTTTCACTTTTGTGTTTTTTTTCCTTTTGGGGGTGATTAACACAAAAAATATTTCTTCCTTGGCCTCGATCACTGCCACGACCACGACCACAACCATGAACATGACTACGATCTTTTCCACGCTTAGCATAGTGAAAATATACCTCATTTAATTAGGACAATTATGTGGACCCAGTGGGTCGATTCTCATGAGCAATTTATTTTTTTAGCCACAAGGGGAGAAGAGAAATCAACTCAGAGTACTTTTTCAAACCTTTCTCTCGATATTGCTGTTGTAGAACCATATTGGAGGCATCAAACGCTGTGAATATTTTTTCAAGCATATCATAGTGAGTAATATTATCTCCACAAGGCTTCATTTGAGAAGTAATTTTGAACATAGCCGAATTGTATTCACAAACAGACTTAAACTCATAGAGCCTCAAATGAGCCCAATCTTATTGTGCTTGTGGAAGTATGATCTACATTAGGTTGTCACATCTTTCCTTTAAGATATTCCATAAAATAAGTGAATCTTTGATTATGTGATATCGATTTTTAACCCTTCATCTAGGTGATAGCGCAAGAATCAAAGGCCTAACATAGTCTTGGGTATATGCTTTATTTTTATTTTTAGTGGCGTCTCCGAAATCCATTGCATCTAAATGAATTTTAACACCGAACACCCATGATATATAGTTATTGCCCAAAATTTCAAGGACAACCAACTTTCGTTTCATAAATAAGTCATATTTAAAAGAGGAGAAAAATTATACCTTAGTCTTCTCAATTTTTTTTTATACAGTAGAGTCTCGTGCTAATAACATGAAATAAAATAATAAAAAAGAAGAATAATTTTGCAGAGAAGAGAGAGAGAGAGAATTTATTGATTTTGGGATGAATTATAATGAAATGAGATCTCTCTATTTATAGGGAAAAAGTGACTTAGAGCCCGTTTGACTTAGCTTATTTAGAGTAGATGATAAGCATTAGATGCTGAAAATTACTTTTAAGTGCTGAAACTGATTTAAAAAATAAGCAGTTACGCGTTTGAATAAAAGTACTGAAATTAATAATATGCAACTGAACTAGGTATACAACGAGTTTTGTTTTTAAAAAGAAGTATTTTAGAGATAGAATAGTAAATATTTTGGTCAAACTTAAAGTGCTTATAAGCTAAAATTTGATAAGTTGGGGAAGATCAACTTATGACTTTTGGTTTAATTTTGGCTTATAAGCACTTTTAATTTTACTAAACACATAGATAAACCAAAAAGTGCTTATAAGCCAGTTTGATCAGCTTATAAGCTTATCCAAACACCCTCTTAGCCACTAGTAACAAATTCTAAAATATATCTTAAAAGGTAGATATTCACTTTAAATAAAACAATACTATTTTTAACTACGTGAAACTTTTTTTTTTAAAATTTTAATTACCCGAGCCAAAAAAATCAATAATAGCTCATAAGTATCCTATTTGTGCAATTCTCTCTCCCTTCCCTCCCAAAAAGCCCAAATTCCGAAAATTTCCTCCAAAGTCCATTACATATTCAGAACAAGCCCACAGCCAGAAGCGAAATATTGTTATTCCTAGTTAGTCCCTTAAACCTGAATTTCACCGTTCCCACCCATACGTGGATACAATAGACGAGCAAAAATCATGGCAAGGCGCTGCATATCATTTTCCAGGACTCTCCTCTCTAGCTGTAGACCATCAACAGTCAATTCCTCTCCAAGTGTACAATCCCTTCTCGGCCAGCGCCTTCAGTCTCGCCGTTCTCTTTCCACCATACTCACCAGGTTCCTTTCCGTTTCTCGATTATCTTTTACATTTCACTTAATTTAGACTAAATTTACTTTCTTATTCGTGAATTAATTTTAATTTTCAGGACTAATGGGGTACTGGGTTGCACCCAATCGCTGCTACCGCTTCACAGCGCGGTCGCAGCTAGCCGTCTGACATCACACATCCAAATAGAGGCGCGCACTTGCTGCCAGCTGTCTCAGGGTACCTTTTTCTGTCGCACTTGCCCTGATCGGTAGTTTTCAATTGTGAGTCCTGTTTTCCGCAACTAATGCTGCTAAAAAATTGCAATCTTGCTAAGTACTTGTTCGGGAGGATAAATGCCCCAATTTCTGCTTTTAGAAGATTACTTGCCCTTTTAAACTTTAAGGTTTATTTGAAATGGATATCGTGAATGCTTCATTGCGTTTCCTCTTTTGATCCATTATTTTTGTTATCTGCCAAGTGTAGCTTACGGCTGGATAATTGATAATAATGGAGGAAGGTTTACATTTGTTTGTGTTTCTTCGTTAATGCAAGCAGAGATGAAGTATTAAATTAAATACCTATCAGCTTGAATTTAGGAAAAGATCCTATGACTCATAGTGAGACAATGACCCTGCTTTCTACAAAGAAGATACAAATGATGAGTTTATCTCCTGTTACTAAACCTATTGGGTGTAACCGTGTAAGTGGGTAGAAGAAAGCACAATAAAGTTAGTTTGCTACAAACCTTCGGTGGTAGAGTAGCTATCTAAGGATTTAGTCAAAAGGCAAGTGTAATTTATTTTGGCACACATACTCCTGTGGCGAGATTGAATGTAGAATGACTGAGAAATCTATTGCTGGATATAGAGTTGTATCCACAACCGATGCCAATTGTCCACTTGCATCGTAACCGTGAAATCTAAGTTGCTCCGACGCTTCAGTTTAGGTGCCGCACCCGTGTCGACACGACACTAGTATGGGTGTGGGTATGGGATCCGTACCGGATATGGTCAAACACTTTTGGGTACTTTGACCACAACGGACGAAAAAATTCGATACAAGATACAATTTGATTCCCGAAATCAGAAGCAAAACTAGGATAAAATTTGAAGAAAATAACATACCTTATATACGATATCAATCCATTACTTATTTATAACTTGAGAATAAAAAAAAGAAATACACACTTTACAAGCTATGCTAAGTATTCCACTAAATTTCTTACAAATTTAGAGATATTTTTATATTTTTGAATTAATTTTAGCTGGATCCCCGCACCCGTATCCGCACTAGGATCCGTATCCCCGAATCTTAGAATTTATATCTCGAAGGATCCGACCTTTAGATCCGCACCCGTGTCGGACACCCGAACCCGTGTCCGAGCAACTTAGCGTGAAATAACTATGTCTAAGACATTTAGCAAACTATACAATAGAAAATGTATGACATATTATTTTGAGAGTACATAAAACAATTGATTCATATGGATTATTATGATTGATTATGTTAGGTTTAAGACGACTTTGCTGACCCATTGACTCGAGGACACTCAAGAGATATGATAATGAGCACTACAAGTGCTACCAGTCTAAGGCAGTTTTGATTTATCACTATCACGGGTACCTTATCTTTTTTATTGCTTAGCATTGTGAATGGTTTAAACTTTAAAGGTAAAAGCAAGTTATAATTGTGATAATTTGCAAGTATTCGAAACGTTAGTACTTTAGAAAAATACAAAGAGTGCAAAATTACTCTTAATGTAGAAACAGAGTTCGGATTCAGAACTTAGAAAGTTAATGTTGAGAACTTGATTGAATCTTAACCAATACAAACACATTAAATGATGTTTTCTTCAATCAAAGTTTGGAATGCAAAATTTTATAAATGCTTATGAATTTAGGAGGTAGCACAAGGTCATAATAGGGTGCTAAGCTCATGTGAAGTACATTATGAAGTTAGTATTATTTATGTGTATAAATTTTGTCATCTTGTCAGTAAACAAATGCGGTTTAATAGAAATTATCCTTCATTAATTTGACTAGATCTTAAAATTTTTATACAAGTAGTGGGCTCAAATACAACTACTATATGCATAAATCATAAATAATCAATCACTAAGTGAGATATGCTAATGTAGGTAGTGATTGGGAAGACAAGACATGTTGTCCCTCACTTGGTACAATACAAAAGAAAACAAGTGTTGTTGAACACTTCTTGTACCTCTTGAAATTACATTCTTTGAGGAAATTTTTTGAAGGGTAGTCAAAATTGACTATATAATGTATACAATCAATGATGGGCACTTGGGGTATTGGGCCTTGAGCATTGGCCCTAAAGTTGGCGCTAAATTAAATATTTTTTTAATTATTATTATTTGAATTTAAATTAGATGGTTGTTATTTAAGTGTTTTTTAATTGGTCATGTTTATTGTTAATATACATTCTTTAACTTGTTTAAGGTATAATGTGTTATAAACCCATTTATACCTCCAAATGAAATAATTACGATCAGACTACCATTCTCTTCTCTACTTTAAAATATTGACTTTGTGTTCTTGTTGAATAACTAATAAAAAATATTAAAATAAAAACTAATAAGATAGCTGAAGTAAAATAATTTTGGGCTACCTTTTAGGCCCAGGCCCAAGTGCCTAATGCACATCTTTGAATATATATAGTATGTACACAAATTTGACCAATCATCCAAAAATTTCGTCCAGGTATTTATATCAAGTGGTACTAGAAGTGCTTGAGAACACTTCTTTCCTTTTGTGTTTTACCAGACAACTCGTCTTCTCTTCTTTTCTCAAACACCAACTACACTGGCATAACCTTAGTTAAGCAAAGAATCATGTAATACCTCTGGCAACCAGACACTAATCATCTCTCTTAAACCTTAACATGATGTAGTTTCATTGTAAAACTACGTGACTTCAAGGCAGTAAATGTGCTTTAGATGTAGTAAGGTGCTAAAGTGCACATGCCACATGTTAGTGGTGTTGAACTTTAGCAGGTTCTCATTTACATTCGAATAGTTAGTATTTACTACAACGTGTAAGTCCATGAGTAATGCAATGTGATCTCTTTCCCCGTTCATTGAAATTTACTGTTTAGAACATTTTGTATTATAGGTGTTAGTTAGTTAGCTGTTATGTAAATAAGCATAGTTCTACATGGAATATGAGTAGTTTAGGTATTGTGTATTGTTATAAATATGGTTACTTATATTATAGTTAACATATCAATAATATATTTTTTCCCGTGCTTTCTCACATGGTATTAGAGCAGTGGTGGTAAAACACATCTGGGAACTAGAATACGGAGCCAGAAGTCGCCGTGCCTTTTTTTTTTTCCAGCGACTTTTCAAGGTTGTGCGTCATCTCGCTCTCTATTAGTGTTGTGCAAAATCTAACACTACCACAAGATTCGTCATTGTCCGGCGACCAAACCCCATTGAACCTATTCGGCAATAGCCTCCTCACGCGCCCTTACGCCAGTCAGAAGCTACGGTTCCGGTGAGAGCGTGAGTTCACGTGCCGGCGAGTACGACCACTTCCGCCCGTTTTTTGAAAAAGTTTTTTCAGAACAATTAATTTCGACGCCATCCTTACTTTTTTTTGTTTTATTCCGACCACTTTGATTTTTTTCTGGCAACTACACTAATTTTTTCGGCAGCTACAGTAAATTTCCGGCGACTACAATGTTTCTCTGTTTCAATGGATTACAATTGATTCTTTCTCTTATTTGGTAATAATTTGCTAGACCTCTCTCCGATCTAACGATGTATTTGGGATTTGATATTTTTGGGTCTAAAAATACGGGTTCTGGAAGTTCTAGTATTATGATTACCTCGAAACCTTTATTGGGAAGTTCAAATTAATTAGCTTGGGCTTCTTCTGTTGAGTTGTGGCATATATGTCAAGGTGTTCAAGATCATCTAATCAAAAAGTCTAGCGA
The DNA here is from genome assembly GCA_032618575.1 of Nicotiana noctiflora. Taxonomy (NCBI): domain Eukaryota; kingdom Viridiplantae; phylum Streptophyta; class Magnoliopsida; order Solanales; family Solanaceae; genus Nicotiana; species Nicotiana noctiflora. The sequence continues at coordinate 16,143 of JASVEL010001011.1, forward strand.
AGGAGATGAAAAGGCCATAACACTTGGGGTGAAGTTCAATGCTCAATTATGTAGTATTCTGTGGTGATATATTGATTCCAAGTTGATATCCTTGTTTCGTCTATTTCAGACATGTTATTTGGTTTGGGAAAAGGCTCGCACTTTATACACTAATGACATATCTCGTTTTTGTGATGTGATATCGCGGATGACATTTAAAGAAACAGGAATTAGATGTCTACTTAATTGTGACAAGTGCATGCAGTCATGGAGGAATTTGAGAGGTTGATGCAAGTTTCTGCTAATGTTGAAAAGTAACAAGAGAACGAGAGAAGATGTTTCTAGTTCTTACCCTCGCTGGACTTCCTAATGATCTTGATTCGCTATGCGACCAGATTTTTGGATAGTCTGACGGCCCCATATTTGAAGAATTATTCTCTCGGTTACTTCGCCTTATTGCAGCACCAAGTCATCCAGTGATCTCATCATAGACACTTGACTCCTCTGCACATCCCAAACAGTGGACAATCGGGCATCTTAAACTATGGAGAATAGACGGGAAAGAGGTCGTTTTGGAAGATCCAGACCCAAGTGTTCTTATTATCACAAATTAGACACACTCGTGAAGTGTGCTATTCTTTACATGGTCGTCCACTCAAAAATGCTTATGTTACCCAGACCGAGGCTATTGGTAACTATGGAGTTTCTTTATCTGAAGGGGAATATAATAAGTTCCTTTGCTATCGAGCAAGTAAGCATACATCTTCACAAGTAGCCTCGGTTGCTCAGACTGAGACTTCTGTTGCTGGTAATTATTTTGTTTGTATTTCCCAGTCTAGTACTCTTGGACCATGGGTCATGGACTCAGACGCTTCTGATCATATTTTTGGTAATAAATCACTTTTGTCGAATGTTGTATATTCACAATCTCTTCCCACTGTTGCTATAGCCAATGAGTGTCAAACTAAAGAAAAAGGAGTTAGACTAGCTAATTCCCTATCTTTTGTCATTCTAGATTCTGTTCTTTATGCCCCTGACTGTCCTTTTAGTCTTGCATCTGTTAGTTGTTTGACTCATGCCCTCCGTTGTATTATTATTTTATTGGTGATTCTTTTATTATGCAGCACCGCAGTACCGGACAAACGATTGGCACATTGTGTGAATCTGAAGGCCTTTATTACCTTAACTCAGTCAATCCTTCTACAGCATGTCTAGTTACAAATCTTCCAAACCTAATTCATAGGCGTTTAGGATGTCCGAGATCATCCAAGATTTAGAAGATGGTGGTTAGTTATCTAGTTTGTCTACATTAGATTGTGAGTGATGTCAGCTTGGGAAACATACCTGAGCCTCTTTTCCGCGTAGTGTTGAGATTCATGTAGAGTATGTTATCTTTAGTTCATTTTGATATATGGGGTACTAGTAAAGTCAGTTTAACCTTGAAATTTTGTTATTTTGTTAGTTTTATTGAAGGTTATTTAAGACATACTTGGCTTTTCTTAATGAAAGATCGTTCTCAGTTATTTTCTATATTCTAGAATTTCTGTGTTGAAATCAAAAATCAATTTGGTGTTTCTATTTGCATTTTTCGCAGTGATAATGCCATAGAATATTTATCCTCTCAGTTTCAGCAGTTTATGACTTTTCAAGGAATTATTCATCAGGCATCTTGACCTTATATCCCTAAGCAAAATTGGAGTTGCAGAGAAAAGGAATATGCACCTTATTGAGATTGCTCACACACTGCTCATTGAATCTCGTGTTCCATTGTATTTTGGGGGCAATGCAGTTCTCACAACTTGTTATTTTATTAATGGGATGCCTTTATCTCCCATCCACTATCAAATTCCTAATCACCCTTATACTTTCTTCACCCTCGTGTTTTTGGGAATATATGTTTCTTTTGTAATTTAGCCCTTAGGAAAGATAAGTTAGCTCCTCGGTGCTCTCAAGCGTGTCTTCCTTGGTTATTCACTTATTCTCATGTTCAGAAGGGATATCATTGTTATTCACCTGATCTTCGTTAGTACCTTATGTCAGTTGACGTCACATTTTTCGTATCTAAACCTTTCTTTACCTCTTCTGACGACCATGATATATTTGAGATCTTACCTATACCGATCTTTAAGGAGTTTACTATAGCTCCTCCACCTTCAGCCGCAGAAGTCTTACCCATACTAATTGTTGAGGAGTCTAGTGTTGCTCCTCCTAGATCCGCAGCCATAAGAACACCACTCTTCACTTATCATCGTCGTACGCGCCCAACATCAGGCCCATCTGATTCTCGTCCTGCACCTGAACCTGCTCCTACTGCGGACTTGTCTCTTCCTAATACACCAATTGCACTTCGGAAAGTTATACAACCCACACTTAATCCTAATCCCCATTATGTTGGTTTAACTTATCATCGTCTGTCATCCCCATTATGCTTTTATATCTTCTTTGTCCTCAGTTTGCATCCCTAAGTCTATAGGTGGAACATTGTCTCATCCAAGATGGCGACGGGCTATGATTAACGAGATGTCTTCTTTACATCCGAGTGGTACGTATGGAACTTGTTCCTCTTCCTTCATGTAAAACTAATGTTGGTTGTCGTTGGGTTTATGTTTCAAAGTTGGTTCGGATGGCCAAGTTGATCGGCTTAAGGCCTGTCTTGTTGCCAAAAGATACACTCAGATATTTGGGCTCGATTACAGTGATACTTATTCTCCCGTGGCTAAAATAACATCACTCCGCCTTTTTCTATCCATGGCCGCGGTTCGTTATTGGCCTCTATCAGTTGGACATTATGATGAGTGATGCAATTAAAGTGAAATTTCGTTGTTGAATGTGATTATAAATTTATCATGTTTCTTAATTATTAAGTTGTGCCAGAACTTACTATTTTTATGTTAGAATTTGACATATGTTAAACTATATTTTTTTTGACTTTTGAAATTGTGTTGTATTCATGGTTTCAATTTACTTGTTTTAGTAGTATTGGCTGACATTGCATATTGTTCATTTTTAGTTAGAATTGATAGATTAGTTTTGTTATGACGTTATATTTATAAATATTAATTTATGCTATCAAACATGAACTCCATGATGTTCTTACAAAATGTATATTTTATTTTTGTAAGTATCTAAACTAAATATTATTAATATAAAAAATATATAAATTATTTTTACAATATTAGTTACAAATATATGATTACTAAATTAATGTATATTCAAGAAAAAATATACATCTTAAATGCAAAATATAATATCATTTATACTTATAAAAATTTATACGCATATATTTATTATATTAACTTTTAAGTTTTGATAATTACTTAATTTGAAATTTAATCTAACTGTGTAATTAAGTGTAATTACACTTAATCTAACTGTTTCTTTATGGTACATATGCATCTTATGTTTAGATAATTTTTATGAGGTGTATGCTGGAGTAACTAATGCGGTTTTTATTTTTTTGTTTTTGTTTGCCTTTTTTTCATGCGCCGAGGGTCGATTGGAAACAGCCTCTCTGCCCTCTCGGGTAGAGGTAAGGCCTGCCTACATATTACCCTCCCCAGACCCCACCTTGTGGGAATATACTGGGTTGTTGTTGTTGTGTAATTACACTTGTGCAATCAAACAGTAAACTTGTAATTAGACTATGACAAACAAACATGTCGTCGTAATTACACAACTGTGTAATTACGAGGGTGTGTAATTACTACCCTAGTAATTACACCAATTCCAATTATAAGGCGACTTTCTAAACAGACTCGTAAAGTTAAGATATCAATAGTATATTTTTCCATGTGCTTTCTCACAGTATTGTATTTATGAAGTGCAAATAGGGTACTATCTGTTTATTAGTTATGTAATAAGTCTGAACTGGAAGTTGAGGCAGAAATCCAAGTGATCTTTCTTTTTATATGGATATTACGCTGCTACAATGTAGCATTATAAAGGATTTTGATGGTTAAACGTTAGTGTTATAGCAGGTTCAAGAAACAGGTTTATTTAATTGTCTACCAGGGAGTTCAGGCAGAACTTGAACAACATTTTAGGTATAAATGCGTCCAACAGTGACACTGACCAATTATCCCATGGTAATCCGAACTTCTGATCAAGTATTCTGGCGTTCACTCAAAATTTATAGCCGTCGAAACAAATCATACATTTTTGGCGGCGTCACTATAACACCCCAGACTTTAGGCAGAGTGTCACATCGGCAAGACATAAGAGAGATGCTGTGTATATAAGTTAACAAGCCTTAGACCCTAGTGACGCGTTTTAAACCTGTGAGGGCCTAGGCCAGAGCAGACAATATCACTAGCGGACTGGGACCACAACTCAATGCCCCCAAGGACATAGCGCTTCAGGGCCTTAAGTTTATGTTGATAGTCAAAGTACTAACGTAAATCTAATAATAGATTGAAATAGTGCAAGAATGTGTCTGCCACATGGGTATGGATCATTCCACTTCATCCCGAACCAAATATGCGTAAACATCGTGGGGCTCATGTCTCTAAGTATTAAACACAACAGACGAAGCGTTTCAAGAGCATAGAGAGCTAAGAGGGAAGGGAAGAAGGCTATTAGATAAACTCAAGGGGAAGCCCTTGATGTCTTGTACCAGAAGTTAGGGGCATGAGAATTGAAGAAAGGAATGTTTAAACTAGCACGGTTGAGAGAGAAGCGTATGGACTTAAATCAAGTGAAGCGTGTTAAAGAGATGGGAGGCTATTTTGATCAATTGTTCAACTTGACCCACAGGAATACGTTTTTCAGATCTCTACACATGTGTCTAGGATAGAAACTTTAGTTACACTCATAAAGTAGATTGGGGAGGTAAAAGATGCCATGAAGCATATTAGAAAAGCATGTGGTCCAGATGCTATCCTATAGAGACTTGGATATGTCTTGGAGAGGTTGTGGTAGAGCTGCTTATGCCTAAAAGCTTACTTTGAAGGGAAGGAAGCAGAAATGAGGAGTTGAAGTACATGAAGACGCTTTTTCTCCTATTAAAGAATGAAGAAGCTTTTCTCCGGAAATTGAAGAGCTCTTTTCTAGACGGTTGATTGATCTTAAGTTCTTTCTGTTTCCAGCGGATTCTTTAGGATAGATTCATTGCATGATAATGAAGTTAAGCATGCTTATCCTTTGTGTAATAGCTCTATTTTCTTTTGGAAATATAAGAATACAGACCCATATAGGATGTGTGAGAAACTGATAAGATGCAAAAAGTGACAATCCATCTTTTAATCATGTATCTGTTATATGGATTGGTTCTCTGAGTATCTTATAATCTGTTAGTGTACTCGTGAAATTTTCGGCAGCTCAGATCATTTATTTTTTGGAATTAATAGTAGTGTGGTCTTCATCGGGTGTTATTCATTAGTTAATTAGTTCAATCGTTAGTAAGTTAAGATTCATGAGATCTCCACTTCTGTCATAACTCATAATTCTTCTTGCTATATCACCCTCTTTGTGGCTTATTCTCATTTGACCAATTTTTCATACTTGCTGTAGCAACTTATAGAACTATGTTTGCTTGATCAGTCATCTGCTATTCATAATCTTGGCAGGATTGAGGGGCTGGGGAAAGAAATATCTAAGAGTTTTTATTAGATTTAATGAGCTTACTATTTGTACAGTTTTTCTATTCAAAATAGGCTTGATCTTGATTTCTATCTGCCATAGGTACTTGAGATGCATTACATATTATTAGCTGGAAAAGCTGCTGTAACAAACATTTTGGAGGATTTTCGCTGAAATTTGCCCTGGAAGTGCGCAAAGCTGTAAGCTCTAAATTCAATTTGCTTTCCTAGTTATTTTTGGGCTGATGTGGGAAATTTTAGAATTCTTAAAAGTCCTGAAAATGATAATTCTCTAGGAGAAACTTATCGCAGTCCTTATCTCTTTCTTTGAAGTACTATTTAAAATTTTTGCTTACCCATAATTTATGGGAGTTAGATGGTTGAAAGCTATGGAATGATTGCTGAAAGATAATGCTTTTACCTGTGGAAATCTGATTTTGGGACTTACTGCTCATGTGTTTCTTTATCAAATAAATTAAATTTACATCTTTTTAGAATGACTCTAGACTTCCAGATTAAAAAAGCCATAAAAGCATTGTGGCAGTCTTCTTTGTTACCATCTGACGCAGAATTAGTGACATGTACTGTATGTGAAATGATGTTTCTTTGTCTCTATTGAAACTAAGAGAAGCCTGAGGCAGTTCAATCCTTAGTAGTAATGAAAGCAAACCTTTTGTCTATTTTGGGCGTAGCAAAACTTTCTACTTAGTTATAGTCTCTCTCCCTCTCTCAAGCAAATCCATAGCACTAGGAGTTGCAGGGAAGTAGTAAACAGGCATTGCATCCACATTCCAGCCTATTAAAAAAGTTGGGAGAAAGATCTGACAATGCATGGTGCATTGGGATAAAGTTGCGGATGGATATGCCTTTCTTCTGCCCTTTGCATTGGTTACCTCTTCCCGTTAGGGGCATGATTGCACTTGTTTAGCATTGCACATTTGATCAAGCATCTGCCTTTTCCTCACTTTTCCTCTTTTGTTCCATCCATATCTTGCACCACAAACCCCTAATCGGGCATTCACCACAGAGATATTTGTGCGCAACGACAATGCATCCACGATCCACCTATTGCTAACTGCTTTACCAAGTAGGGCTGGTAAGATAAGTATGATTTTGGGGAGCTTCTTTTGTTGATTTTGCCCATCTTACCGGCCTCATAAAAATAAGTTTCGTAGTGAGGTTGTGTAAGAAGCTTCTACCGTGTGGTTTCTAAGATGCTAATATGATGTTTTCTTGGTCACCACCTGATGATTTTTTGTTTGTGGAAATGACACCAGGTAGCCACTCTTAAGGGTTGCTGTTCAGGAATTATCCAATGCGTCCTGAATTTTAATTTTTCAGTTCTCTAAGTGAACGGGACACAATCTTCCTGAATTGTCATGGTTGAGAATGTTAGTTCAAAATTTCAAGAAAAATAATTATTGACTGATCTCTAAATAGCATCCCTAAGAAATTAAGAATGGTTGTTTGTGTACCTGCCCCTAAAAAGTCTCACTGGGATTGGGCTGGTTCAAAGAATTGGGCCTCGAATTTTCTATTTTCCACGAGCTGATCGCTTTCCGTAATGTCTGGTCAATTGTTGCAATATCAGGTGATATCTGACTCTTAAACGTTTGACTCGTTAATGCAAAGCACACGTTTGTCTCTGAAAAATATAGCACGTAATTCCGAACTTCCTTGTCCATGAGGATAAGTGCTTGGGAAGTGCACCATTACAATTAAAACCCCCTTAATTTTCTGAGCTTGATTTCATGCCCTACGCCAAAAGTAGCGTCCTACTTGGAACAAATGAGATTTATATTCGGTTGACTACGGCTACATCCTATATTCTCTTTTGTTTTATTTCATTCCAATGCTAAATAATCTACTCTCTCCGGTTCAAAATAAGTGATTTTTTTGGATGTTTTCACATAGATTAAGAAATTCACCTTTTAGCATTATTAACAGTGGAATTGATCATATTAACCTTTACTATCTCATATAAACACTTCTAACACATATTCCAACACTATTTACTCCAAGGACAATATAGGAAAAAAATAATTAATTCATTTTTAAAATTTGGAAAAATCACTTATTTTGGACCTCAAGAAAAATGACAAAAAATTACGTATTTTGGACCGGAGGGAGTATTTTTTAAAGGTTAATTAGAGATTATTCAAACATAGAGTTCTTCTAAGCTTCACAATATTTCGTCTATTGGTATCTCGGTTATTAACCAAAGCTTTTCTAAAATATCACTAATCTGAAGAGCAAGCCCCTATAACAAATCACTTGGAAATTTATGTGGGTTTGCCTTAATACAGTTAATAGTTCAAATACTTTCTAGATTATTTCTTTCTCATATTGGATGATCGTTGGATGAGATGAACTAATAGTCTAAACAATTTTGATGGCAAGAAGTCTGAAATTTGTCTGGTTAGTGTTTAACTAAAGAAGTGAGTTAACGGACTAGTGAGCTTATGGCCATAGTAGTTTAGCTTAAATATTTATACGGCATAAATCACTCTTTGTTTGGCCAAAATAAGGCACAGCTCGACATTTTCACTCATGTGGACTATGAGTGGAATATCTTGTTATGGTAATCCTCTCAGGGGTCGTTAGTGTTTTCCCATCTAGGCTCCAGGAGATTTATACAAGAGATATTAGTCATATAGGAGTCGTAGTCAGCTACCTAAGGTGCCTTTTCTTCAAAATTTTAGCCTCGTAGGCAGTGGCGAAGCCAGTAAATTATTCAAGGGTGTTCAAACTTGAACATGAAAAAATAAATGTTTAGGTATAGGTTTGATCCTACATCCCTAAAGCAATTTTGACTACCTTTTGTCACTGGGCTATGGCTCTTCACTATTACAAGGGTGTTCAATATGTATTAAATATATATATAAATCTTAATATTTTATCTATATATACGGTATTATTTTTCGACGGTATTATTTTTCGACGAGGATGGTAGTGTTCTGACGTGGGAGTCGCAAGTCAGTCGAGACGGCAGAATACTTTCGAGACCTCGCTTAACGAAGCGAGGGATCGAGTCTTAGAAGCTAGTGAGCCGGGACATTCAGTAGTGTCCTGTAGACCTCATGCACCGCAAGCCGCATCGAGCGAAGAGTGAGGTCTCGAGGGCGCTGCGCAGGATGAAGCAGGGTCGAGCGATCGGGCCGTATCGAAATTCCGCTGAGTTTTGGAAACGCACGGGCAGTCAGAGCCGAGCTGGTTGTCCAGTGTTGTTCAACGTGATCTTGTGGACCAAGCAGGACGCCGAGGAGCTGAGACGGAGTACAGCTGTTCCCTTGTACAAAAACAAAGCGGGATATCCAGCGCTGCAACAACTATAGGGTATCAAATTAATAAGTCACACCACGAGCGTCCCGGGAGAGAGCGATCGAGGCGAGGCAGCAGGAGACGTCATCTATATCCGTGAACCGGCTTGGTTTCACGCCGGTCGATCTACTACGTGCCTATCCACCTCGCGAGTGAGGCGGCGGAACCGTTCGGTGATAAGCAGAAGGACCCGCATACGGTGTTTATCGACTCGGGAGACGCGCACGATAAGTGTCCCTGCAGAGGTTCCGCGCGAGATGCTCTGAGGCGAAGAGCCGTGCCGTGCTCTCACATCGAGCTGATCAAAGCACATGTACGACGGAGCCAGCACCAGTGGCTGGGACGGCCGGCGGCGACTCCGACCATTTTCCCGCGGTTACGGGGCCACATCGGCGGATCCGCGCTAAGCCCTCTCTTATTCGCTTCGGCAACGGACGCCTAACTCGCCATATTCGGCGGGACGTGCCACGCGTGTATGCCTTCGTCGACGACACAGTCTTCGATGGACGAGACGAGGGTCGCGCAACGCGAGGTCGCGAGGTCCGAGACCGCACCCTCGAGTTCAGCGGTTTTAAACCAAGCAGTGTCCAAGCACGTAACATCTGCAGCATGCGCTTAGCGCCGAGTCGAGCGGCGAGGGCCGGGACGCGAGCTCGGGATCTCGTGTCAGCAGCCCAAGAGGACGCTTCGTATATCTTCGGATCGACGATTCGGCGGGACGGAGAGATCGACGGATGTCACCCACCGTACGCGAGCCGGGGCGGCCGGGGCGGAGGCTCGCATCGCAGTCTCGCGCGACAAGAAAGTTCCGACGTAAACTCGCAGGGAAGTTTTATGTAGCCGGTAGTTGAGACCGCCATGTTGTACGCAAGCGAGTGGTCGGCTCACAAGCGAACTCTCATGTCCGCAGAACGAGAGTCGCGGAGACGAGGATGCTCGAGCGGACGCGCGGCTCACCGCATTAGATAAGACAAGAACGAAGCTTATTCTCGGAGGCGGCGGTGGCCCCGGCGACGGTAAGATGCGGTAGTCGAGACCTCGTGTGGTCTGGGCACGCGCGGAGGAGAAGCCCCGATGCACCCGCGAGAGAGTCTGAGCGACTGGCGGTGGTCGGCGCGAGTCGAGGCGAGAGGAGGCCCAAGAGGTATCAGGCGAGGCGATTAGGCAGATACGGCGTAACGGGGATTTCCGAGGACACGACCCTTGATAGGAAAGTCTC
>JASVEL010001012.1:0-40269 GCA_032618575.1 Nicotiana noctiflora
CCACAAGCACAATAAGATTGGGCTCATTTGAGGCTCTATGAGTTTAAGTCTGTTTGTGAATACAATTCGGCTATGTTCAAAATTACTTCTCAAATGAAGCCTTGTGGAGATAATATTACTCACTATGATATGCTTGAAAAAATATTCACAGCGTTTGATGCCTCCAATATGGTTCTACAACAGCAATATCGAGAGAAAGGTTTGAAAAAGTACTCTGAGTTGATTTCTCTTCTCCCCTTGTGGCTAAAAAAATAAATTGCTCATGAGAATCGACCCACTGGGTCCACATAATTGTCCTAATTAAATGAGGTATATTTTCACTATGCTAAGCGTGGAAAAGATCGTAGTCATGTTCATGGTTGTGGTCGTGGTCGTGGCAGTGATCGAGGCCAAGGAAGAAATATTTTTTGTGTTAATCACCCCCAAAAGGAAAAAAAACACAAAAGTGAAAAGGGGAAGATGAGAAGATAAAAGTAAAGGGTTTCGAAACTAGTTTTTACCGTTGTGGTGGAAAAACAGTATTGGGAAAGTATTTATCGTAAACCAAGATATTTGGTTGAGCTTTATCATGCATCTCTAAAGAATAAAGGCTCTGAAGCAAATTTTGTCTCTGTCAATGAGTTTGACATCACCCACTTGAATGTGGCAGACTTATTTGAGCACCTTGATGGAAAATAGGTCACTTGATGAGTGATGAATCTGTGGTTAAAAATGATTGAGTAATTTAGTTTTTATTTTTGCCTATTCGCAGTAGCTAGTGAATAAACACCATTTAATTATAGTACTTTACGTAAGCGGGATAATTTCACATAAATACAACTCACACACCTGACTTGTAACATAATAGCCTAAATATCACTTTGCAAATCTATAGCCCAAAAATAATAGGCTAATTCCTAAAAGATAGCTTATTTTGCTCCCTCGCAAATCTGCTGCCTCACAAATCAATTCTGAAGCTGTCATGAAACTGCCTAAACAATGTAAAATTAAGGTTCCTCGTAGATGTTAAAGGCTTAAGTTTTGAATTTAATTAAAAGGCATGTATTTTGACATGACTTGTTTCACTCCCTGGTGAAGTTAATATACTTCGTGGTTGTTTGCATTTATATTCCGTCGAATTTGAACAAACTTTCTTTCCAGTTATTGTTCTACATTTTAGAGTCTTCTACCTCGCAAATCGGCCACAAACACAACTCAAAAATCCTGAATCATATTATCTAAAGGTAAGAAATTCAAACACTTCCAACAGGATAAGAAAAATAAAAATTTGGTAAATAAATTGTAGAATCCCTCCAAACGAAAAAGAAGAAGAGAAGGAAGTGTCAAATTTCTATAGAGACCTCTTACGCGCTAACAATGTATATACATCCTTATAAACAGAAAAAATATATATTTATACAATATTATACATATTTATACATAATTATACAATAATGTATATCTTGTATAAATATGTACAATAGTGTATAAGAGGTCTATGTATATCCATATACATAATTATACACTATTATACAATGACGATACAACATGCTACATAGTTATAATTTTCCAGAACTTCAAACTTCAAAATCTTTCAAAATTACCAGAACTTTAAACTTCAAAATCCTCCAAAATTAGTGATTGTTTGTTGGTGTAAATCCTTCAAAATCAAGTTTGAGAGCTATTGGGGCTAGAGGATGAATTCTGTATATCCATATACACAATTGTTTGACTTTTCCAACCACTAAATCCAATTTCAAAACCAGTTGCAACTTCAGCAGAAACCTTCAAACTTTTGTTATTTAATCCATCTCTTACTACAACAACATTTTCCTAAAAATAAGAAGAAATATTTATAAATTAATATCCTAAGTATTAGGTTTAAGAGTTATTTTGATATATACTATATTTTGCTAGGGTTATTTTAGGTAAGAAGAAAAGTCAAAACTGCTTCTAGTTCTGCTTTTGGAAAGAAACTACTTTTTTCTGTTTCTCTGAAACTATAGGTGTCTAAGGGGTGGGCCGGGCTGGTCCGGGCCCAATTTTTTTGAACCCGTACGGGTTCCTTACCGGGCCGGTTCCGGGCTCCTTCTTAGCGAGCTTAACGGGTTGGGGTATTTTCGGGTAAAAATTGACCCGTACGGGTTACGGATTAAAGGGGCCGGGTCGGGCCGGGTTTAACGTTTTTTAATTTTTTTGTAAATTCGTATAACTATTATAATTTATTTTAATAGTTTGTAACTTTGTATTAATTTAAAGAACACAAAGTAAATGAGAAAAACTTGCACTTATAAAGTTTCAATGTAAGACTTTAAGTTTGTATTTCAAAATTAAGTTAGAATTATAAAGTTTCAATTTAAGAGTTTAAGTTATAATTTAAAAATTAAAGCTTCAATTTAAGACTTTAAGTTTGAACTTTGAAACTTTGAATTTAAAAATTGAAGTTTCAATTTAAGACTTTAAGTTTGAATTTCTAAATAAAAGTTTCAATTTAACACTTTAAGTTTGATTTTCAAAATTAAAGTTTCAATTTAAGGATTTAAGTTTGAAACATTGAAGTTTGAATTTCAAAATTAAATTGTTAAAGTTTCAATTTAAGATTTTAAGTTTGAATTTCAAAATTAAAATGTTAAAGTTTCAATTTAACACTTTAACTTTGAATTTCAAATTTAAAGTTTCAATTTAAGTTATATTAAGAATTTGTATTACTTTAAAATATAAATTAAAGAATAGAAGGAATATGAGAAAAATTGCACTTGCTGCAAATTGCAAGTGCTTCTTTTATTTCATATTTCATAACTCAAATTTGAAACTTACAAATTGAATGTTTATATCTTTTAAGACTTGAACAAATAACAGTAAGTAAATTCAAATATTTTGCATTGCCCTGCTAAGTTCGTCATAATCAATATGAACTGATTGGCCTTCTTCCGGAGTATTTAATTCGGATGGGTGACCACTTGTTAATATATCTCCAAGTTCCTCGTCTTCCGGGCGATCAACATCTTCATGTCCTTGATTTCTTCTTTCCGATCTAATCCAATCTCTCATACATACTAAAACTTCCAAAGCATTGCTTCCCAATGAGTGACGCGTATCTCCGAGTTGTTGTCTTGCTTGGCTAAATGCACTCTCGGATGCAACAGTTGAACTTGGCACATTCATCACGTCCCTAGCCATTGCGTAGAGAACAGGAAATTGCTTTCCATTTTCATGCCACCACCCCAACGGTGAAAAATCCTTTGTGCAAGGCTCATTTTGTTTCTGCAAGTAGAATTGAAGTTCATCAATGTTCCCGCAACTTGTTTGAGTGTTAGAAAAAGTAGAAAAAATATTAAAACTTTCATCTAATCCTTCATCTTCAGTCAATGTAGCAGAAGTGCTACATTGCATAATAGAATTATTAACATTACCTGCAGCTATATCAATTACATTTGCATAATAATTATATAATTGCTGTAAATAATCATTTAAATTGTTCATAGAAGTATATAAATTTGGGGTTTCGGTTTCCCCAATCTCCATATAAGTATATAAAGCATTCATTAATTGATGACAATCAGACAATTTAATTGAAGGATTTAAAACTGCACCAATTAAGTAAATCGGAGGAATTGGAAAGAAATATTTTTTGAATTTGTCTTGCATATTTGTCACAACAGCCGTATATTTTTCTTTTTTCTTAAATTCAAAGAGTAGAAAAGAAATTTCCGCTATATGTACTAAACCCATAGCAATAGTAGGGTAATAAGATCCAGAAAACTCAACAGTAGCAATATAAAATTTATGTAAAAATTTAACAACATCATTAATGACCGCCCAAGTATCAGTTGTTAACATACGACTTGGATTCGTACAATGTGAATTAGCAACTTCAGTTATTGGATATCTATATTTATATCAAACTTTTAAAAATAAATATGTATAGTTCCATCTAGTAACTATTTCTTCTGGCATGAATCGGGGTTGAAGGTTATGTTGGACACACTTATCTTTAAATTCCCTTATTCTAGAATGTCTATTATTTCCTTGAATTACACCAACTGCTCTTCTAACAAGACTAATCTCTGTTGAAAATAAATCTAGGCCACTTTTAACAATTAAATTATACACATGACATGCACACCTAACATAAAAAGTTTCATTAACAGGTGGTTGCAAATGCAATTTTAATATTGAAATTGCGGCAGTGTTGTTAGAAGCATTATCAAAAGACATACATAATATTTTTTGTTTGAGATTATAAAATTCTACAACTTCACAAATAGTGTTGCTTATAAATACAGCGGTATGATTTTGATCTTCATCATATCTAAAAGCAATAATATGTTTTTGCATAACAGTATTATCATCTATCCAACGGCATGTAACAGTAATATATTCACGTCCATTAACAGCTTGACCAATATCAGAAGTTAGAGATACTCTACAAGGAAGTTTTTCAAACAAATAACGTAAATATGTTTGATATTGTCCGTGAAGTCTGAAAATATCAGCTCTACAAGTACTCCTAGGTATACCTTTAAATAATGGATTGTATATTCTTTGAATATATGTAACATAATATGACGAAGAAGCAAACGAAAAAGGTAGACAACCTAAAGCAATCATTTTCGGTAATTCCTCACGATCCTTCATTTTATCATATTTTACTAACCCTCCAGTAGTAGGGTTAATAGTTGTTTGACTATCATCATCATCTAGGCCCCATTCTATCGGGTGTGAAATTTTCATATGCCTACTAAGCGTTCCAGTTCCCCCTAAATTTCCTCCAGTCAAATGTTTAAATGAATCTTTACAAATTTTGCATCTAACTCTATCAGAACCTTCAATTAATTCAAAAAAATTCTAAACCTTACTTCTTTTTCTACAATTACTCGTCGGAGCCATAGGTGGTCTACCCCTAGTGCCACGACCACCACTCCTTGTACCAACTCCAACACTACCTACCCCAGCACTAGGTGCACTAGTAGGTGTAGCATATATCTCTTCTTCAATTCCTATTTCATTATCTTCTATTCCATAATCTTCTTGTAATTGATCATAATCTATATTTTCATTAGGCGATGTTTCGGGAACAATAGATATTGGGCTATTACTACCAGATGCTGAAGAATTACCTCTACTTTTACTCCCCTACCAGTAACTTTTCTACACGCTTTTTTAGCAGCACTAAACATATTGTGAAATTTAAGGAATAAATAAGCTCAAAATAAATATGCAATTAAAATATTAATAAGAGAAAGGGTTGGAGGGAGTGCACCGAATTGGAGCACTTGGTTATGCAATTCTGAATTTTCGATGTTACCACGAACAAACGTCAAACCAATATTCCAACTTGAAGTTCAAAACTCGAATGATAAAATACTATAATTGAATTTCAATTATTCAACAGAAATGAGCCAAATAAATTCGAAGATGAAATGAGAAATTATTAAGACTTGAAGTTGAAGACTTGAAGTCTTGAACTAGATAATTAGAGAATAGGTGAATGAGAGAATTTGAGATTGAGATGAGAATTTTGAGTGAGAAATAAAGAAGGGGGGAGGGGTATTTATAGATTTACATAAGGCTACATTTGTAAATTAAAAATGTGTTAAAAATTAAAAAAAAATGGCCAAAACTTAAATAGATCCGTTGGCCAACGGATTTTTATGATTATAGCCGTTTGGGGTGGGGCCCATAAATCCGAATTTAAAAAAAAAAAATTTGACCGTTGAACCGGGCCGGGCCGGGCCGGTTTACCCGTTAAGGGTACTGTTTGCCGGACCGGGCCTACCCGGTTCCGGTTAACTGTTCACAAATTTTTCCCGGAACTAACCCCTGCCCCATAAAAACCCAGCCCACCCGGCCCCTTTTCCACCGGTCCGGGCCGGTTCCGGTTTCTACCGGTCTGGGCCGGTCCGGAACTGGTCCAACCCGGCCCGTTTAACAGGTTTATCTGAAACTGCTTCTGCTTCTTCTCAAAAGCACTTTTTTTGCCAAATAAGCTTGGCCAAACACCTCAAGTTAGGAAAAAAGTGCTTTTGGGAAGAAAAAAAAGCACTTTTGGCTTCCTGAGAAGCTTGGCCAAACAGGCTATAAATCCACAAGAACATTCTGACTAAAGGGTATTTTAGTGGTGCACGACCGCAATTTACGTAACCACTTAAGTGTGTAAATTGTATGAATTTTCCAGGAGTGGAAGAAGTGAAACTGAATGACAGTTTATATTAAAACTGTAACAAATAGACAGTTTATATCAAGCAAAGCAATTTTGGCATGTAAATAATTTAAAGTCAAATAAAGTAACCATACAAGCCTCAATTAACCTATGTCCGTTATGATTAGAACCTAGTCCAGCAGAGTCGCCAAGCTATTATACCCCATTTTAAACTGGTTAGAATAAGGTACAACATACAGGCATTCTAAGTTTGATTAAAGTTAATGAGTCGCCACCTAATTATTTCTATGGTAAATTAGAACACCTATACTGATTGTAGTAATTTAAAGTATAACTCTGTTAATGGTCAACTTAACCTAAAGATTCTAGGTAAAGGTTCAATTAATCTAAAGGGAAGGTTTTAAAGGCACCCTTTAAGATTCATATTAAAATGCCAACCTATACCTTACTAATAAAAAGGGGCTTCCCTTTTTCAGGTGCATTGCACTGCCGCATAAACAATGGATCCGCTAGGCTGGATTACCAGAAATTCAATGCGTAATCTCAGCATTCAACCTGCCCTTGGGAGGGGAACAACAGCTGGAAACGGCTGCTAATACCCCGTAGGATGAGGAGCAAAAAGAAAAATCCGTCCGAGGAGGGGCTCGCATCTGATTAGCTTTAAGATTCATATTAAAATGGTTAATCGATCGGACTTAAAATAATTAAGGCCAAATATAATGTATCGAGACATAAATATTTTAAACATTTTTATGTATCTAAAAATTACTACGTAAGAAAGTATTTCTGAACTACAAAGTATTAAGGGGATTGCCAAGATTATATATGTTTATTAACTAAACTGGTTGTAAAGGACGTTTCGAGGAAGTCATCATAAAGTAGTCGAAGTTCATAAGCCATTTCTAGGGATGGCAAACGGTGCGGGGCGGGGCGGTTGCGGGGCACACCCGCGAAGACTCCAACCCGCCCCGCAAAATAAATTTTCCTGATTTTAACCGCCCCGCCCCGCAAAAAACCGCCCCGCTCCGCCCTGCATATATATTTTTAAATTCTTTTTTAATCTGTGATCTAGTAAACCAAGTAATACTC
This sequence comes from Nicotiana noctiflora, assembly GCA_032618575.1. NCBI lineage: Eukaryota > Viridiplantae > Streptophyta > Magnoliopsida > Solanales > Solanaceae > Nicotiana > Nicotiana noctiflora. The sequence goes on from JASVEL010001012.1 coordinate 7,232, forward strand.
AAGAACTCAATTAGAATACTAGAGTAAAGAAATATCCATCCAATTATCAAATACACCCAACTCATTTGGAACACAGAAACCAATGAAATTCAAGAAAATTCTTGTCAATTACTAAATCTTGTTATCTATTTATTGCTTGTTGAAATGATATCTTAGCTATACTAATTAAATATTATTGTATAATCTTAATAAAATTCTTGGTTACTGGAATGACTTTATTGTTTTTTTATTGTTCTTTTAGTTACATCAACAGTATTATTTCAAAACTAAAAAGAAAAAAAAACATGAATTAAGAAAAGAAAATAAAAAAGAGGAAAAGAAAATTCAGGTTTTTCCGGTTAATACAATAACTACATCCTTAAAATATTAAATATCCCAAATCTCATTTTAAATAAAGGTATAAGAAGAAATGTTTCAACAGTCTATATATTCGGTGACAAATTTGCTGGAAATTGAAAAACCCACCTCACATAATTTTTAACCCGCAACCGCCCTGCAACCGATTTTAATTTTTAAAAGAATGTTTAAACCCGCCCCGCCCCGCACCCGCCCCGCATTCAACTGCACCCGCCCGCCCCGCATGATCTCAAAATCGCACCGCCCCGCACCCGCACCGCTCCATTGCCATCCCTAGCCATTTCAAACAATTTCCGCTTCGTAAATTATTTTCAAATAAGTCATGAGCAATGAGTTTTAGATTTAGCAAATAAAGGAAGTAGTCAATTAATGATTCAAAGTGCAACTTTTAAATCTTGTCATATAAAACGTCCGCTACTGTCCCAAAATTAAGTACTTATCCATTATTCTATTGTAAAATGGTAAGAGTTGTTAGGCAAATAAATTTAGAGCTGGTATATCCAGGTGCTATGTATTACGTGATAAATAAGTACTTTTATGCGTAGCAAAAACAACTTTAAACAAAACTTAGGTAAATCAAAATAACACACAACTGGAGGCAAACCTTATTCATACAGTAAGAAAGCATGTTGTTAGTGTAAAGAACCAGATAAGAATCAGTAAACCAAATTCAGATAAAATAACGAGTTGAAATGGTTCAGATCCATCTTCAGGCCGCGCAGAAGATCTAATCTTCCATATTTTTGATGTCACCTGCCACATCATCATGCAGGGGCGGATCTATGTAGAAATTTCGGGTGCCTAAGCACCCATTAACTTTAACTTGGATAGGTATAATTTCATAGAAAACTTAAAGAAATGGATATAAAATGTAAGAAAGTACCCAAATAACAAAAATGGTGGTGGGTGCTTTGGTGAAAAAGGGGTGTTGGAAGCTTAGTAATATTTAAAGGGCGTGAGTTTGATTCTCAGTACAACACTTTCAAACTTATTTCTTTTTCTTATATTCAAGATTACTTTCTCCCTCGTTCTACTTCTTTTTTGTAAGCACCCAGGAGCCTAATATCCTAGATTCGCCACTGTCATCATGCCATATAGGCGTCATTTGGCATATATTAATGCTATGTGGAAGTTTACATAAGAAGAAGACTAGCATTCTAGAGAAGTATGGACATTTCCTTAGGAAGAATCTAGATCTTTATGAACTTGCTAGGAAAGTCCTTGGAATCTTCTAAGCTTGTAGAGTATTCTAGAGTTTGTAAAAATATGGAAGGACTTGTAGAACAATTATTATTTACATATTAGCCCCCAGGTGATTAGTATAAATAGGGGGCATTCATTTGTAATTTATAACCAAGAAAACAATTCAAGTTCTCTCTAATACAGAACTTCCTTTAAAAATTCTCTTGTGTTCTTTCTTCCATTCTCTTAGCGATCTTGAGTGTAGTAAGGCTGACTTGGCATAGCAAAAACGTGAGCAAGTTGTGCAAGATCGTGAGCAAGTTGTCAAGTGCCGCACGTGTACTTAGTTAACAACTAAGGACGTGACACTGAGCATGGTAAAAGCTAGAAAAGGGACTCGGGGATGTGTATTCTCCGTTCGCCAGTAGGTTGAGTCTTGCGTTAATACTCGCCACGGATACGATGCATTTATGCAAAAAGGAAACAAAGAGAGAAAATAAAAGGATTAATGTAGAAATTTGATTATGAGTCACTAGAGAAGTATAACATACAATCACAAAAGATCATGATATATTCTGTTTGTCACTAACTTCGAGTATGTTCATATTTCAACAGTAGAACTAAACTATCAACACTCGAACATTCATGGATGTTGCATCCAGTCAAGAATGAAGACTCAAGACGATTCAAATAAGATTCATACAACTAGGATAAGAAACATGGAAATAGTACTTTAGATTTAAGAATACATGTCTAACCAACATATTCAGAGAATTAAACATGATTGTGGGTCTCAAAGCATATGAAAAGGAGTTTATCTAATGTGATTATTACTGCTGAAAATTACATAGCTTACTGGTTTTGTCTCGTGAGTCTCTGTTAAGGGTCTAGAAACAAATTATCAAAAGCATATTTACATTCAAGTTAAAGGATAGTTTAGGCATGGAAAGGTCATACATTTATAATTGCTAACATGGTGTGTACCAAAATACAAAATATACACTTAGCTTTCAACTTCAAGAGAAAAATACGACTACTTCTTTAGACAAACAAGGATCTCTTAATTCTAACAATGAAACCTTAAGATATGGTATTGATGCAACAGTAGATCTAGATATACTATCTACTCAGGAGTGTCACACCTCTTTTTTACGCACCCGCAAGGACGCAAAGAGTTTTTCCAATTAAAGGACAATCGAGATGGGATTTATTTTAATTACTTCAGAGTCGCCACTTGGGAGATTTTATGGTGTCCCAAGTCACCGGTTAAATCCCGAATCGAGGAAAAGAATGACTCTATTTAACGGTCCGCGAACCAGAAATCCGGGTAAGGAATTCTATTAACCCGGGAGAAGGTATTAGGCATTCCCGAATTCCGTGGTTCCAGCACGGTCGCTCAACTGTCTTGTTTGGCTTATCTATCTGTTTTTTACAATTATGTACTTAGTGCAAGCTAATACCCCTTTACCGCTTTTATTATTGGTTATGATTTACGAAAGAGAAAGTTGCTTAAAAATATGCTTTCGAATCGCGTCACATGAAATGCACCCGGATCCTCAACATATTCTTATTCAACATTTCGGGGTTTGGATTTGGGTTACATGAAATGCACACCCGTAAAAAAAAAGGTAAAACTAAAATATGCGCCTGGATTGACTACTTATTTACATTTGTCGAGAAAGGCGTGATATTCGTTAAGAAACGACGCATCTCGAAACCTAAGTATTTATATGTACATTTATGACGGCTAGGTGATTAATGTAACTATTGGGCGAGGCGTACCTTTGATTCAAATCTAAAGCGAACTACATCTCACTGTATCTTACTTAAGAGTTGATTCCGAATTACTTAAAACTTGCTACGAACCACATCACATGAAATGCGCCTGTGGTTCTTAACATGCTTTGTTTACTCTTGCCCGAAATTGGGGTCGGGTCACATGAAATGCACCCCCGACTCTTTTTAATCTAATTACGTCATTCCGTTGAGTAACAACTCTCTAGCTAATCTTGCTTGTGACATAAGGTCTATCATTTAACAGGTTTGGAGATTACACACATGAGTAGGGAAGATTGAATAGAGATACGAAGACTAATTCAGGTTTACATGCTTATCTAACGACAATGTATCTTTGGTCTAGCTACATTTCCCATAACAAAACTAGCAATACAAATTTAATTAGACAGAAACAGAATGTAATCAAGCATAGACTTTGAACGACTACATGATTCAACAGACTTCAAACGTAAACTTCAGGCTTCATTCTTTTGAACCAGGGAATTACAATAACAGAGATGTGTACCTGGAATGTGAAAGAACAAAGAAGAGTGAGCGATGGTAATGCCGCAACAGTAACAGGAACAGTAGCAGCAACAACAACACCCAATAGACCAGTTACAACCAACAACCAACAGTGATCGAACTTTATCAATCACTGAACTAGTGACTAGAGCTCGAACCCAGGCAACAATAGACAACCAAGCAGCAACAAAACAATGTAACAACAGCAACGACCAGTGGCAGCACTCAACCAAACCAATAGCAAACACTACCAGTGGCAAACAATGGACCAACAGTCACTTAGACCAACAAACAGTGACAAACTGGATTGACAGCCCCAAAACTAGCCAAGCAGCACCACTATAGACACACACAACAACCAGCAGCAACACAACAATGAAATAACAGCAACAACTAAACCAGGCAGCAACCAAATGGACCAAACAGCAACCCAAACGATGGACCAACAGCACCAAATCGACCCAGGCAGCAACACACATACAACACAGCTAAGAACAAAAGCCCAGCACTACCAATAACAACAAGAACAACACCCAACCAGCGACCAAATCTCAGACACTGGATCAAAACCACGAAACAGTCCAGACCAATGAAACAATAGCTTCTTTTGTACCTTTGTATCTGTTTTTCTCCCTAGTTATGACTATGATTTTGCCCTCCAGGTGTTCTACTTATCACACTCTATGTTTTTTGCTCTCAAGGTACTGTTTTGCCCTACCAGATGCTCTCAAAATCAGTATGTATCTCTCAATGTATGAATGTGCTACTGTTTTTACTTCCAGGATGCTCTCAAGTCTCTCTCTATAATGTCTCTATAGTGTGTGTCTCTGAAAAATCTCTCCATGTATTCTCCATCTCTCCCCTTTTATAGCTGAAACCACCACTTATCAGGGCCAAAAAGCATCAGGGAATACATCTGCCCATCCCTCTCTTTGCCCAGCCCATCCCCTCTCTGTTTCCAGCCCACTGTCCCTGAACTTCCACTATCCCTTGTCCATGTATGGACTTTATTAATTAACTATGGTTTCTGCCCAGACAAGGCTAAGTGCCCTGCAGTGACAGCAGACTCCACTGTCCAGCTTCATGTGCAGGGCACCAGGGATATTTCAAAGATGCTAACACCTAATTTCCTAGTCAGCTAATTCCCATCCTAAGTTCAGTTTCAATCAAACACTCCAATTCAATTCACAAGTGTTATTCACTGTCTGGGATATCAAACAAATCGACCTATGCAGCTAATCGACGACATTTAATCAACTACAACATATAACAATGGTAACAAATCAATTACCAAACAATGATTCTGAAAGTCTCGGCAAAAATGAAAACCAAAAATTCGACGACGCCAAGCGAAACGAATAACTATCCTATGACAAACACATTCGAACAATTAACAGAATGCAACTTGACCAAATAAAAGTCTTTGGGGATGAAGAACAAAAACTGAAAAACTAAAGCACGAGGACCAAATTCAATTGATTAACAAATGGAATATGAAGAAATAAAGGAAGAAATACCATAAGAGAAGACCAACTCTGCATTTGAACGGACCCGGACCTGTCTTGGGTTCAATTCGAACTTGGGATTCAACTTGGACTTGGGTTCTTCGTTTTTGAGGCCAATGGACCTTAATTGAGATGTTTTCAGTAATGAAAACATCCCAATTAAGGTCTATTAGACCTCAATTAGGAAGAAATCGGCATCTAGGGTTCATGGCCGAGATTTGGGGCTTTTACAACCCTGGTAAGATTCGAGCTAAACCAAGGCCGGTGGGGGTATGAGGGAGGCGAGGGGAGGCTATGGTGTGATTTTGGTGAGGTTTGGCATGAATGTCAAATTCCGGCGACCTTCGAACAAATATTCGAGACGCTCGAGCGATATTCGAGGTTAATGGAGGCTGGGATCGTGATGGGGGAGGTGAGGGGAAGGGTTTGGCATTGGTTTGGTGGCGATTGGCCTACCGGAACCGCCGTGAGGCGATTTCCGGCAGGCGGAGGAGGGCGGCGTTACACCGGGCGTTTGAGAGCTCTGAGGGAGATGAAGGGAGAGGGGGGGTTCTGGCTTGGGGGGCGGGGTATGAAATGAGGAATATATACCAGAGATGAGATTGAATCCTGATCGTTGGATCATTTACGATCAACGATCAGGATCCCCTCACTTAAACCAAACGACGTCGTTTGGTTAAAGCATAGTCCGAGTGTATATTGGGATTAAATGATTAATCTGGGCCGTTGGATAATAAAATCCAACGGTCCAGATCAAGTGTTATACAGGCTGAGGCTGGACGGGTATTTGGGCTGGGTTAGAAGAAATCCGTTTGGGCCTGGCTTTTAGGCTAAATTTGGCCCAGCTCGGATCTTCATGCTATATTATATGCATATGTGTATATATATATATATATATATATGTATGTATACATATATATATATATATACACACATATGTATATACCAACCTATAACACCGCTGTTTTTACTACAATTAACGCACACAATTACATATTACCCAAAAAATGTAAATCACATGACTTCGATATCAAACACTGAAAATGCAAAGCCTAGCATATATTTTTGTATTTTTAATTTAAATAAATAAACGTGCACACAAAAGATAAAATTAATACAAAATCACACAAATCATGCCCAACACGAAACTATTTTTATTTTGAATTTTCTGGGAGTACTTCTCGAGTAAGGCAAAAATCACGTGCTCACAGCTGCCCCTCTTTGCGCGTAAACACGCCGAGTTTTCGTGCAAAGATAAATGAGCGGATATAAGCGATTTTTGCCTATCCGAACACTCCGTATGAAGCATTTTGGAAAAGTTTTGACCGAACCTTGCTTCAAAGGTCTCCTACATATCCCCGGCTAAAAGGGAATCAGGTCAATGTAGTTCGGGAAGTTCTGGTAGCTGAGACTACCATGCCTGTTGCGATCTCGCTGTTACTGCTGTTGCCGCTGTTACTGCTGTTACCACTGCTTAACCGATTTCCTTGTTACACCGCGCTAAGCAACAAAAACAAGAAGCTAGACTAGGTTACAGTACTACAAGTTCTTATCTATCCTTTTTAACTTGATCTTGTCGCGCTCCTTGCCATCTTGTCCGACTTTGGCGTTCCTTCTGATGCTTCGTCTCTTCTTACGAACTTGGATTCATGCCGAAGATTTCTGTTACATTCTACCGCTTTCCTCTAACAAATTAAAACAGATCGCCACTCCATTCTCCAGGCGGGCTCCCCGACTTCAACTATCGCTCCAAAATTAAATCGCCACTCCATTCTTCAGGCGGGCTCCCCGACTTCAACTACAACTTCAAAATTAAATCGCCACTCCATTCTCCAGGCGGGCTCCCTGACTTCAACTACAACTTCAAAATAAAATCGCCACTCCATTCTCCAGGCGGGCTCCCCGACTTCAATTACTACTTCAAAATTAAATCGCCACTCCATTCTCCGGGCGGGCTTCCCGACTTCAACTACAACTTCAAAATTAAATCGCCACTCCATTCTCCGGGCGGGCTTCCCGACTTCAACTACTACTTCAAAATTAAATCGCCACTCCATTCTCCGGGCGGGCTTCCCGACTTCAACTACTACTTCAACATTAAGTCGCCACTCCATTCTCCGGGCGGGCTTCCCGACTTCAACTACTACTTCAACATTAAGTCGCCACTCCATTCTCCAGGGCGGGCTTCCCGACTTCAACTACTACTTCAACATTAAGTCGCCACTCCATTCTCCAGGCGGCTCCCGACTTCAATTACAACTTCAAAATTAAATCGCCACTCCATTCTCCGGGCGGGCTCCCCGACTTCAACTACGACTTCAAAATTAAATCGCCACTCCATTCTCCAAGCGGGCTCCCCGACTTCAACTACTACTTCAAAATAAATCGCCACTCCATTCTTCAGGCGGGCTTCCCGACTTCAACTACTACTTCAAAATTAAATCGCCACTCCATTCTCCGGGCGGGCTTCCTGACTTCAACTACTACTTCAAAATTAAGTCGCCACTCCATTCTCCAGGCGGGCTTCCCGACTTCAATTACAACTTCAAAATTAAATCGCCACTCCATTCTCCAGGCGGGCTCCCTGACTTCAACTACTACTTCAAAATTAAATCGCCACTCCATTCTCCAGGCGGGCTCCCCGACTTCAACTACTACTTCAAAATTAAATCGCCACTCCATTCTCCAGGCGGGCTTCCTGACTTCAACTACAACTTCAAAATTAAATCGCCACTCCATTCTCCAGGCGGGCTCCCTGACTTCAACTACTACTTCAAAATTAAATCGCCACTCCATTCTCCAGGCGGGCTCCCTGACTTCAATTACAACTTCAAAATTAAATCGCCACTCCATTCTCCAGGCGGGCTCCCTGACTTCAACTACTACTTCAAAATTAAATCGCCACTCCATTCTCCAGGCGGGCTCCCCGACTTCAACTACTACTTCAAAATTAAATCGCCACTCCATTCTCCAGGCGGGCTTCCTAACTTCAACTACTACTTCAAAATTAAATCGCCACTCCATTCTCCAGGCGGGCTTCCTGACTTCAACTACTACTTCAACATTAAGTCGCCACTCCATTCTCCAGGCGGGCTTCCCGACTTCAATTACAACTTCAAAATTAAATCGCCACTCCATTCTCCAGGCGGGCTTCCTGATTTCAACTACAACTTCAAAACTAAATCGCCATTCCATTCTCCAGGCGGGCTCCCCGACTTCAACTACTACTTCAAAATAAATCGCCACTCCATTCTTCAGGCGGGCTCCCTGACTTCAACTATAACTTCAAAATTAAATCGCCACTCCATTCTCCAGGCGGGCTTCCTGACTTCAACTACTACTTCAAAATTAAATCGCCACTCCATTCTCCAGGCGGGCTTCCTGACTTCAATTACAACTTCAAAATTAAATCGCCACTCCATTCTCCAGGCGGGCTTCCTGACTTCAACTACTACTTCAACATTAAGTCGCCACTCCATTCTCCAGGCGGGCTTCCTGACTTCAACTAGTACTTCAACATTAAGTCGCCACTCCATTCTCCAGGCGGGCTTCCTGACTTCAATTACAACTTCAAAATTAAATCGCCACTCCATTCTCCAGGCGGGCTCCCTGACTTCAATTACAACTTCAAAATTAAATCGCCACTCCATTCTCCAGGCGGGCTCCCTGACTTCAACTACTACTCACCGATTTCATCCTATCTTGATTACCTTCCTTTGCCTCTTGTACCCTATCCTTGTTCCTGCATTACCTCTCGGACCACCTTCTCTTCTGAATTATCCTGTCTTGGAATTGCTTTCCCCTAGGTCGTGTTACTTTTCTTCTGGCTGCTGGGGATATTTTTGGAACCGTTTACTCGCCTGCTGGGGGTGATGCTGCTGAGGAAGTATTCTTTGTTTCCTTCACCCCTCATTCTCTTCCTTCTTCCCCTACCTCTTCCGGGACTCACGCTTTTGTTTCCTTGATCAAATTATAGGATGTAATACTGCTGGGGGAATCTCGAAGCCATTTTTCTTTTTCCAATAACTGCTGGAGATGATACCCGGCTCAAAGATCACCCCATCTTGTGTTGCTTTCTACACTTATCCTCTGAGTCTTGCTTTCCAGAAAATTTTCGCAACCGGAGAAAATTTTCTGCCCCAGTGTGATAAACTTCTGGACGGTATGCTTTTCCGCCGTCGGACCCTCTTTTCCTGCTTTAAATCAAAGAAAAATTGTTAGTTTCAAAAAGCCGCGAGTGGTCGTGCCACTCTTGTTGGGGCCATTCTCTTTCATCTGCTTGGCCTCTCTCGAACTTTGCGGACGACGTCGATGCTTGCTTGGGACGATGCTTTTTCCACGGACGAACTCTCATCTTTCCTTTTATTCCACTCTTTGGTTTGGTCCGACTCTTTTTAGCCGGTGATCTGTTGCGTGAAATCATCCTTCGGACATGCCACATGTGTCCATCATACTCCATAATTCTTGCGAACCTTCCACTCAGCCTGTCATCCCAATCTCACTATCGTAACGACTTCCGTCTCATTGCCTTGTTCCATGCCTATTCACTTTCAATATACTGCTTTGGGAGACTTGGTAGTAAGCTTTGAAAAATCAATTTTCGAAAATGAAAGAAAAGAAAAGGATACTGACCGCAAATGACAAAAGAAAGGAAAAACTTTTCTGAACTCAGAAATAGGAAAACTTATCTGAATGTGTGCCTGATCCAATGTTATGCCGCGCCTTTGACTAAACTACCCAGTCTATTCATGTCAATCACTTTCTGATACCGCGTCCTGCTGGAGGTAAACGGATGTCCCAACCTTGTCTCCCGCAGACATCTTGTAACCATCTTGTCTTGTCACCTCACAGTGCCCTTCAAAGGGTTTTCACTAATGAGATTCTCTCATTTCTCTCTATCTCCCGTCGCCCTAAGGTGCCCGTAAAGGTTTTCACCGTAAGACTCTCTCATTTTATTTCTCTCAACTTCCTTCGCCTTAAGGTGCCCTCGAGGGTTTTCACCGTTAAGACTCTCTCATTTACGTTCTCTTTCCCTGCGGCGGGGTATCACCCCTGAGATTCCTTCTAGAGCGTTATCCCCTTTCGGCTTGTGCATCCCGGATTCAATCGAGGGTCGGGATGTCACTCTTGGCTTTTGTTCACATGACTTGGCACTTCTCAAATACTGATCGAGAGGTCTTTTTGGTTCTTAATATGGTTTCTGCGCGTGAGGCTGAAGAAGGGGTTTAGCCTCAACGGTTAGCTTATTACAACTTTCGGAATCCACACTATCTTTCCAACGAAACAATGACTTCTGCCCCAGTTTTGTTGCTTGGGGGATTTTTTGATTTTTATTTTATTATGACCGAGCCGCGTGGCGCCTACGTATCCTTCTTGAGGAATCAGGTCGAACGTAGTTCACTTTTTCTTGTATTACTTTTTGTTTCTTTTCTATTCTGTTACACATCTTCCTTGATGATTCCGAAAGAGGGTATATGCAAGAATAATTAAGGCTCAAATGGGGAAACAAAGGTTAAAGTGTTTGGGTAGTAGAAAAATTGCCTCTGTCATTTCATTCTCCGAAAAATGCCAAATACACACAAACGAAACCAAGCGTTGACAAATGCATTAAAGAATTACACATAATATCTCTTAATTGCATCGGAATTGATAGCCATATCGGTGCATCTTCCCTCGACATCAGTCAGACATAGAGCGCCGTTGGATAATACTCTAGTCACCACAAAAGGTCCCTGCCAATTTGGAGCGAACTTGCCTTTCGCTTCGGCCTGATGGGGTAGAACTCTCTTCAGCACATGCTGTCCCACTTCAAATCTCCCGGGACGTACCTTCTTGTTGTATGCTCTCGCCATTCTCCTTTGATACAATTGGCCGTGACATACTGCTGTCAATCTCTTTTCATCGATCAAGCTCAGTTGCTCTAATCGGGTTTTGACCCACTCGTCGTCGTCAATCTCAGCTTCAGCGACAATTCGGAGGGATGGGATTTCAACTTCTGCCGGTATTACTGCTTCGGTCCCGTATACCAACAAGTAAGGAGTTGCACCTACCGAAGTCCGGACGGTAGTGCGATAACCCAACAGCGCAAATGGTAGCTTTTCATGCCATTGCCTAGATCCTTCTACCATTTTCCTCAATATCTTCTTTATGTTCTTGTTTGCTGCCTCGACCGCACCATTTGCTTTTGGGCGATACGGTGTGGAATTTCGGTGTGTAATCTTGAACTGTTGACATACCTCTTTCATCAATCCACTGTTAAGATTTGCACCGTTATCCGTAATGATCATCTTTGGAATTCCGAACCTACAAATGATGTGGGAGTGTACGAAGTCCACTACCGCCTTCTTGGTCACTGATTTGAATGTCTTGGCCTCCACCCACTTGGTAAAATAATCAATCGTTACCAGAATGAACCTGTGACCATTGGAAGCCGCAGGCTCAATAGGTCCAATAACATCCATACCCCATGCGACAAACGGCCACGGTGCTGACATTGTATGCAATTCAGTCGGCGGAGAATGAATCAAATCTCCGTGTATCTGACACCGATGGCATCTTCGCACGAAACTTATACAATCCCGCTCCATAGTGAGCCAATAATATCCTGCTCGAAGAATCTTCTTTGCCAATACGTATCCGCTCATGTGTGGTCCGCAAACTCCCGAGTGTATATCCGTCATAACTGTTGTGGCTTGACTTGCATCTATGCATCTCAATAATCCCAAGTCTGGGGCTCTTTTGTACAGCACCCCTCCACTAAGGAAAAATCCGTTCGCCAACCGCCGAATAGCTCGCTTTTGATCTCCAGTTGCTTGCTCTAGGTATACTCCTAACCTGAGGTATTCCTTGACATCATGAAACCACGGTTCACCATCCACCTCTTCCTCTATTACATTACAATAAGCATGTTGATTCCGGACATGGATATGTAACGGATCGCCACGAACCTTGTCCGGGTGATGTAGCATTGATGCTAAAGTAGCCAACGCGTCGGCAACCTCATTATGCATCCTTGGGATGTGCTTGAATTCTACCGATCGAAAGCGTTTGGTCAAATCATGCAAACACTGACGATATGGGATAAGCTTTAAATCTCTGGTTTCCCATTCTCCCTGAATCTGATGTACCAGAAGGTCCGAGTCCCCCAAGACCAAGACGTCCTGTACGTCCATGTCCACCGCTAATCGCAACCCCAAGATACATGCCTCGTACTCGGCCATATTGTTGGTGCAATGAAAACGCAGTTGAGCAGTAACAGGATAATGATGTCCTGTTTCAGATATGAGCACAGCTCCTACTCCGACTCCTTTTGCGTTTGCCGCTCCATCGAAGAAGAGCTTCCATCCTGGATCCTTGGTTAGTTCCAACCCCTCAATCTGCAATACTTCCTCATCTGGAAAATACGTCCTCAAAGGTTCGTATTCGTCATCAACGGGATTTTCAGCTAAGTGATCGGCTAGGGCTTGAGCTTTCATAGCCGTCCTTGTCACGTATATGATGTCGAATTCCGTAAGTAATATTTGCCACTTTGCTAACCTCCCCGTAGGCATGGGTTTCTGGAAAATATACTTCAACGGATCCAGACGCGAAATGAGGTAAGTGGTGTAAGAAGACAAGTAGTGTTTCAGCTTTTGGGCTACCCAAGTCAGGGCGCAACATGTCTTTTCTAGATGAGTGTACTTGACCTCGTGGACTGTAAATTTCTTACTGAGGTAGTAAATGGCCCGTTCCTTCCTGCCAGTAAGATCATGCTGCCCCAGTACGCAGCCAAACGAATTCTCCAAGACCGTCAGATAAAGAATCAGGGGTCTACCTGGCTCAGGCGGAACTAGTACGGGTGGATTTGACAGATACCCTTTGATCCGGTCAAACGCTTCCTGACATTCTGTCGTCCATTCTATCGCAGCGTCTTTCTTCAATAGGCGGAATATGGGTTCACAAGTTGCCGTAAGCCGGGCAATAAACCTACTGATGTAATTCAACCTTCCCAACAGACTCATTACCTCTGTTTTATTCTTCGGCGGGGCTAACTCCTGAATGGACTTGATTTTGGATGGGTCCAGCTCAATGCCCCGTCGGCTGACGATGAATCCTAGCAACTTTCCCGACGGAACTCCGAATGCACATTTGGCCGGATTGAGCTTGATATCGTACCTTCGGAGTCTTTGAAAGAACTTCCTGAGGTCAGCAACATGGTCTTCTTGACGCCTAGATTTTATGATCACATCATCCACGTACACCTCAATTTCCTTGTGTATCATGTCATGGAATACCGTAGTCATCGCCCTCATATAGGTTGCCCCTGCATTCTTCAAACCGAACGGCATCACTCGGTAGCAATAAGTCCCCCATGGTGTGATAAAAGCCGTCTTTTCTGCGTCTTCTTCATCCATCAAAATCTGATGATATCCCGCATAACAGTCCACAAAGGATCCAATCTCGCGTCCGGCGCAATTATCAATCAGGATATGGATATTGGGAAGTGGGAAATTATCCTTAGGGCTTGCCTTGTTGAGATTGCGATAGTCCACGCATACCCTGATCTTTCCGTCTTTCTTTGGCACCGGTACTACGTTAGCCAACTATTCAGGGTATCGAGTGACACGAATGACTTTCGCCTGCAACTGCTTGGTTACTTCCTCCTTAATCTTCACACTCATCTCCGTCTTGAATTTCCGCAGTTTTTGCTTGACGGGAGGATATGCCGGATCAATGGGTAATTTATGAACCACTAGATCAGTGCTGAGTCCTGGCATGTCGTCGTACGACCATGCGAAAATGTCTTTAAACTCCATGAGTGTTTTGATCAATTCTTCTCTCAGATTGGGTTCAATATGGACACTTATCCGGGTTTCTTTGACGTCATCAGCATTCCCTAGATTAACGGCCTCGGTATCATTTAAGTTCGGTTTGGGCTTTTCCTCGAAGTGACTTAATTCTTCACCGATTTCTTCCACGGCTTCATCATCGCCGTACTCCGACTCACTCTCGTCACTTCTTATTTCATGTGTTATTATTTCCAAACCCGATTGACTTTCTAGACTGGGTTGATTAATCTTTAAGTGCGCCATGTCATTAAGATCAGTTGCAAGAAGGCTGTTCAGAAAAGTAAAAAGAAGAAAAGATAAACAAAATTAGACACGAAGGAACCAACTTTCATTGATGGGAATTGTACAAAGGGGAAAACAAACTGCAAACTTAAATCAAAAATAAACAAAACGAACGGGATTTTACTCCGGGGACAAACCCCCAATACAAAATTTCGAAAGAAAGACAATCCAAGACAAACTACCAAGACTCCTTCCGGACAGGGAGAGGAGTAGCCTTCCAGTTATTCAGTTTTGCCTTTGGTCCCACAAATTGTATATCGGCATGACTGGATCCCTCACCATCTTCGAGCATACATACATCTGTGAATAGGTTTTCGAATTTCCTGAAGAACTCTTCGTCTGGCCTGACCGTAGGACCGGGAATCTTTGGCGCTGGATGTCCTCTTGCTCCGGACCTGACAAAAGATTGGGAGAGGCGTGGAACAGGCTTTGGGAGCACCCATGTTTTCTGCTTGCTCCTCTTTGCTCGCCGGATGTCCTCCGAGGTTGGCTGGAATCCCAAGCCGAAGGTTCCCAAGTTTTCGACCACTGATACCGGTTGTATAATTCCTTGCAGAGATGCACCTAACCCTTTACCGGGTACGAAACCATGTCGCAACATTTCATGCGCCACCATGACATCCGCAATAATTGTTCTGTCGCCGGGAATACATTCCCCTTCCGGAACTCGGTGGGCGGGCACCACATCGCAGACTTGATATACCCACGGCCCAACATCTTCTTCTGTCTCAACAAAGGGAATGATGGTGCCCGATTGTGGGTCGTTCTCTCCATGAACGACGATCTCCTGCTGGTCCCATTCAAACTTGACGAGCTGGTGCAAGCTGGATGGAACTGCTCTTGCGGCATGAATCCATGGTCGCCCTATTAGGAGGTTATATGACACCACCATATCCAGCACCTGGAATTCCATGGTGAACTCCACTGGCCCAATTGTCAAGATTAGCAGTATGTCACCAACCGACGCTTTACCTCCTCCGTCGAACCCTCGAACACATACCCTGTTCTCGCGTACCCTGCCGATGTCTACTTTTAATTTGCCCAGTGTAGAGAGAGGACAAATGTTAGCACTGGACCCATTATCGACCAAGACTTTGGTAACCACCGCCTCTTCACACTTCACCGTAAGATATAAAGCCCTGTTATGCTCAGTGCCTTCCTCAGGCAACTCGTCATCGGTGAATGTGATCCGATTTGCTTCGAAGATCCGATTGGTGATCTTCTCCAAATGGCTCACCGAGATTTTATCCGGTACATGTGCCTCATTCAGGACTTTCATCAATGCTTGCCGATGCTCTTCAGAATGTATCAGCAAGGATAGCAATGATATTTGCGCCGGAGTCTTCTTTAACCGCTCTAAGACAGAGTAGTCATGCAGCTTCATCTTTTTCAAGAATTCTTCTGCTTCTTCATCAGTGACCGGCTTTTTCAATACCGCCGGAGTGGTCTTCCTCAATTCCGCAGGGCAAAACATCTCCCCGAGCGGGTCAACCCTCGGGCTTCACAAACTTCCTCTTTCACCTCCCTTCCTCTGTAGGTCGTTGTAATCCGAGCATAATTCCACGGGACAGCCCGGCTATCAGTTACTGGCAGCCGTGTTGCCGGTTGGATGATGAAAGGATCCATTCGAACGCCCGCTATTGTCAGGATGGGCTTGATTGCTGCCCCCGGTACAACTATCTTGGCCGCTCACCGGTACTTCGTTCACACTTTCCTTTCCTCGCTTCCGACTCTCCCGGTATGTCTTTCTTGCAACCGGGCGACTCATCACGGCCTGGCCCTTTTCTCGTTCCTTGTCCCGCTAGACCCAATCATCATTACCATCCGAGAGGCTTTCTCCTTTCCTTCCTCCGCCCGTACCAACTCGATCATATTGGTCTCATGATGAGCCGGGAGCGGGTTTTGGTTGATGTTGGGCTCGGTTGGAGTCTGGACCTCGATCCTGCGGGTGTCAATGAGCTCCTGGATGGCCGTCTTCAGCCTCCAACACTTTTCCGTATCATGTCCCGGACATCCCGAGCAGTAGGCACAATTTACCGAATGGTCCAAGTTCTTCGGAAGGGGGTTTGGCAACTTAGCTTCAACCGGATTTAGCAAACCTACTTGCTTCAACCGGTGGAACAGACTGGTATAAGACTCTCCTAAGGGAGTGAAAGTCTTTGGCCTCGGCGCCCTGTCACCCCTGAATGCCTGGTTCGGACGGAAACTCGCGCCCGAGGGGTTTCTGTAAGCTCTTGGGGGTGGATGATTGTTCTGGGGGTTTGGTGCACGCCACGGTGCATGAGCGGGAGGTGCAGAATATGACTGTGCATGGTGGACGGTAAAATGAGGATCAGGTGCGGGATAGTAATGTTGCGGGTAGCTATATGGGTTGTGGGGGTAATTTTGGTGGTGAGGCTGGGGTGGGCTATATTGGGGTGCGGGGCCTCTATTTTTGAACCATGCCCCGGACTCGACGGCCGCCACTTCCTCTCTCCTCTTCTTCCCCGGTACTCCTCCAGTACCGCTTTGGATAGCCTGAGTGGTGGCTTTCAGTGCTGAGTAACTCATGATCTTGTTGGCCTTCAAACCTTCCTCGATCATACCCCCCATTTTTATCACCTCGGTGAATGATTTACCTACGGACGTTACCAGATGTCCGAAGTAGGTGGGCTCTAATGTCTGCAAGAAGTAATCCACCATCTCGCTCTCTCTCATCGGCGGATCTACCCTGGCCGCCTGTTCCCTCCATCGGAAACCAAATTCCCTGAAGCTTTCAGCAGGCTTCTTCTCTATTTTCAGCAATGATAGGCGGTCGGGGATTATCTCAAGATTGTATTGGAACTGGCCGATAAAAGCTTGAGCCAGATCATCCCACGTAAACCATCTACTGGGATCCTGTCTAGTGTACCACTCCAACGCCGATCCTCCCGGACTCTGGCCGAAGTAGGCTATCAGAAGCTCGTCCCGTCCTCCGGCCCCTCTCATTTTACTGCAAAACCCCCGCAGGTGGGCCACTGGGTCACCATGCCCCTCGTATAGGTCGAATTTGGGCATTTTAAATCCCGCTGGCAACTGGACGTCCGGAAATGGACACAGATCCTTATAGGCGACGCTGACCTGGTTGCCTAAACCGTGCATGTTCCTGAAGGACTGCTCCAGGCTTTTAACTTTTCTGGCAACTTCCTCGTGTTCCGAACTTTGGAAGTGTTTTTCCGGTTCTGCCGGATTATCCCAGTGAGGTGTATGTGATTGTGGTTCAGGAGCCCTGAAAGTAGGCTCTGGAGGATAGTAAGAGTTGTCATGGATCCGAACATATGGCTCGCTGGCCGGCCTTTGCAGAGGAGCAGGTGGAGGTGCTACAAAAACAGGGGCGACTGGAGGAGGATTTGGTTTGGCTGGTGGAATGTGGGTGGCATATGGATTTTCCCCCTGAAAGTATGGATAGCTCGGGGCGCTTGTTGAAGGATCGATGGGCGGATGTTCCGGAGCTGAGGCGAGAGTAGGGCGGTTTGGTGAAGACTGTTCCCTGGCCCAGGCCAGGTGCATCTCTGTTATCCGTTGTTTTAACCGGTCTACCTCTTCTTTCATGATTTGTAGCTCGGATTTTTCTTCCTCGAGACTCTTGCCAGAACTAGACATGCTTACTGTAACTGGTCCTTTGGATCTAGTACGGTAGTGATGGCTGGCCAGGATATTCTGTCAAACCAACTGCTAAACTTTCTGGAATGCGGAACAAACTTGTTAGTTCACCGAGTTTGACAGATATGTTATAGCACGTTGGATGCAATGCACCTAACCGAATAACCCTTTCTACATGTACTCTTTAACATGCGTCATTCCGGCCCTTTTTCTTTTTTTTTCTTTTCTTTTTCTTTTTCCCTTTTTTTCTTTTTCGACTATCTTTGCAAGCCTTATTGTTATTTAACCTTTGGATTCTTTTTCTTTCTTTTTAGTGGTGGTCGAATCTTATGTGGATTGCCTACGTATCACGACCCCGCGTGAATCAGACCGAGCGTAGTTCTGGTAACAAGATTGTGGCAAAATTCAGTAACTTTTATATCAAATAAAACCGTGTAGTTACAAAACACGTCTTACAACAATCAACAAAACAAAGGAAAATGCTTGACTTGGGAAAGTAAAGATAAAAATGCCAACTAGCTTGACTCAACATTTCTAAATACATTTTCAATCAAAAATCTAGTGCCCTAAAACTCCTGGGGGCCCGCGAGGCATCATTCGGCCTTGCCGCGGGCCTTGGTGTGAGGTCCTAGTGCAGTTCCCTCAACTCTTCCATGATCCGATGAACATAACCCATAATTGAAGCGAAAAGGTCGGCGCGGGGCATTCGTTCACAAGCTAGGCACTTCATGGTGACATAGTGCCCGATTTCTCCAATTCTATACTTGATCATGTCCCTTTCTCCGAGTAGCCGCTCTATTTGCTGGTTTTTCGCCCCCAATCTTCGAGCATTGTTGGTGACTTGATCTAGGAGCCTATCCACTTGTCCTTGCAGTCGGGCCATCAGATTGTGGCAGCGGTCGAGGTCCGCTCTGCCATCTTGGGCTTGCTTGAAAACCCGCTCCCTAAGGACAACATTTGCTTCCCTCAGGCTAGTGATGATATCAGTGTAATCTTCTTCCGCCCGCTTTAGGTGAATTGTATGTTGATGTGCCTCCTTTTTCCAGCTAGCACGGATCCTCGTTATTTGGGCTTTTGACTCGTCCAATTCTCTTTGGATGTCGGTGACTTGGCTTCTCAAACCCCTTATCAATTTTTCGTCGGCCCGACTCCTCGACCGTCTGTCAGCATCTCTTTTCATTTGCTGGATTTGAGCTCTTAAGAAGTCATTTTCTTGTACCAACTTCTTTTTATCTCCTTCGTCGGTGGCGGCTTGCATGCTCTTTTCGAACTGAAGGTCCCGGACCTGCTGTTCTATCCTGCCAATCTTCGTCCTGTACCCCTCCTCTTTTGCTAACCAATCCCATTGTTCCCGTGAATCTTCTGTGAATTGTTGGACATGGGCTCTTTTAGAACATTTCCGACGAATCTGAAATCTTTTCCCGAACCACACGTTGTACTTTGGATCCACCTCTCCCTTAGATAGTTCCCGGACCATGGTTTTAGGCTCAAGGAACCGACATTCGTGCCACAGCCTTCTAACCTTCTCTTCGGGGAAGACAACTCCCGGGCTCAACTCAATGGCGTACTTCCTTAGGTCTTGATCGGTAGGAATAACCCGAAACCTTCCTAGTTGACGTAATACACGGTGAGGGACATATGGTTGGACACTGCGGATTCCCATCAGAAGGATATAACACTCCTCGGTTGCCATATATATTACTTCAGTATCGGGTAACCACCCGAATGCCCATTCAATCTGATCGGCTTCTATTGAGCTCAGTCGTGCAAGCCATGCCTCGACGCCTTCAGGGAATACAGCACCCATCATCCGTTCTTCGAAACCCCTGATACAGTTTTTTCCGGTCAACCCATGGTTCATGTATTGTGCTCGGTGATGGAGGTGTTCTTGCATCCATAATTGGAGTAACGGATTGCAACCTTGGAAGAAATTGCCCCCTTCTCGGCATACAGTCAAGGCTCGATAGATTTCGGACAAAACCAAAGGGACCACAGTGCTGGTAGCCTTTTTGATTGCAACATCGGCTATTCCTACCAGACTTATCTCTATTTTCTTGTCTTCACGCGGACAAATCACAATCCCCAAGAATGTCGTTATGAATGCTAGAGTTCGTCTGGCCTCCCATTTGGCTCTATTCCCTGCGTGAGTCAGTCCAAGGTTTGACTCTTCAAAACCCCGAGGAGTGCCGTACCGTTGATATAAGAATTGGAGGTCGCAACACCCTTTCGGCAGATCATCATTTTTCACCTTCCGACTAATGCTCAGCAGATCCAGAAACCCATGTGGAGATACCGGTCTTGGTGAGAGTAGGTATTGCCCCCTTAATTTCCCATTAAGTCCTGCATAGCCCGCAATTTCCTCTAATGTGGGCGTCAATTCAAAGTCAACAAAACGGAACACATTGCGGGTCGGATCCCAGAAAGATACCAGTGCCTTGATGATGTCTTCCCTTGGCTCGATATTCAACAGATCAACCAAACCTCCCAAAATTCTCCCTACAACCTTTTTGCTACTGTCTTCCAAATCGTTCCACCATATACGGAGCTGCCGAGGGACCTCACTAAAGATTGAAAATGATTTATTCTGATTCGTGCTCATCCTGCACATTTATTAAGGTGATTTAAATAAGAAAACAACTTTGTTTTGCTAAAAATAAAAAAAAAATCAGTTTTCAATCACGGCCTTTCAACGTCTCGGGGACGAAGGCTTTTAAGGCCGTGGGGTAAATTGATCGAAATCAAAATTGACCCAAAGGTGGCCGTTTATACGAAATTAGCCTTCCGGCGTCCCTTCCGGGAACATTCGGCTATTTTTGAAAACAGCGTCACCGATTTATTTAGTACAAAAATTAATTTTTCAAAAAGTGAAGTTGGACCCGATGGAGGTTGCCTACGTATCTCACATCCGATGAGAATCAAACCCCCGTAGTTCGGTTTTGACGAAACAAACGGCATTATTTATTTATTCACTTTACTAAAGGAAAATAAATAAGCTATTTCTATCTTAAGAGTAAAACAGATTTTTTTTTTTTTAATCTCTAAAGCCGGTCAGCATGCAAGTCTATAACAGATAAATGCGCAAGACAAACAGGATGCAGCAGGATAGTCCGTTCATTTCAGGTCACCTGTCCTAGACGGACCCAACCCCTGTGTTGAGTCCCCTAAGCCAAAATGTGACATGATGCAAATAAACGTTTCCTACTAGGGATCCGGCATGAAGCTTTGTTATTCTAGGTTTAAAAACCCGGGTTTATCTGTTCTAGACTTGGCTTACCCGAGCGGACAGCTCGAGCCGAGGAGGAGGCAGCAACCCGGGAATACAGAAGCTTCACCGGTTTTGCAACTTATCCAAACCTCGTTCTAAAATGGGAATTAGACACTATACGGAAAAGAAGTCACACGAAGTGCACCCTTCTTCATGATTTAGAAGACTCAGAGAGGAGATTGGTTCCGGCACAATTTATATGTACAATTCACACAATATCAAAGCAGTAAAAACAACATTTTGCACATTGATGCCAACATGTAAAAAAATCAGATAATAAAATATGCCAAACACAAAAGTTATTCCGAGCTCGAGTTCTAACGAAAATCCCCAGCAGAGTCGCCAGAGCTGTCACACCTCTTTTTTACGCACCCGCAAGGACGCAAAGAGTTTTTCCAATTAAAGGACAATCGAGATGGGATTTATTTTAATTACTTCAGAGTCGCCACTTGGGAGATTTTATGGTGTCCCAAGTCACCGGTTAAATCCCGAATCGAGGAAAAGAATGACTCTATTTAACAGTCCGCGAACCAGAAATCCGGATAAGGAATTCTATTAACCCGGGAGAAGGTATTAGGCATTCCCAAATTCCGTGGTTCCAGCACGGTCGCTCAACTGTCTTGTTTGGCTTATCTATCTGTTTTTTACAATTATGTACTTAGTGCAAGCTAATACCCCTTTACCGCTTTTATTATTGGTTATGATTTACGAAAGAGAAAGTTGCTTAAAAATATGCTTTCGAATCGCGTCACATGAAATGCACCCGGATCCTCAACATATTCTTATTCAACATTTCGGGGTTTGGATTTGGGTTACATGAAATGCACACCCGTAAAAAAAAGGTAAAACTAAAATATGCGCCTGGATTGACTACTTATTTACATTTGTCGAGAAAGGCGTGATATTCGTTAAGAAACGACGCATCTCGAAACCTAAGTATTTATATGTACATTTATGACGGCTAGGTGATTAATGTAACTATTGGGCGAGGCGTACCTTTGATTCAAATCTAAAGCGAACTACATCTCACTGTATCTTACTTAAGAGTTGATTCCGAATTACTTAAAACTTGCTACGAACCACATCACATGAAATGCGCCTGTGGTTCTTAACATGCTTTGTTTACTCTTGCCCGAAATTGGGGTCGGGTCACATGAAATGCACCCCCGACTCTTTTTAATCTAATTACGTCATTCCGTTGAGTAACAACTCTCTAGCTAATCTTGCTTGTGACATAAGGTCTATCATTTAACAGGTTTGGAGATTACACACATGAGTAGGGAAGATTGAATAGAGATACGAAGACTAATTCAGGTTTACATGCTTATCTAACGACAATGTATCTTTGGTCTAGCTACATTTCCCATAACAAAACTAGCAATACAAATTTAATTAGACAGAAACAGAATGTAATCGAGCATAGACTTTGAACGACTACATGATTCAACAGACTTCAAACGTAAACTTCAGGCTTCATTCTTTTTGAACCAAGGAATTACAATAACAGAGATGTGTACCTGGAATGTGAAAGAACAAAGAAGAGTGAGCGATGGTAATGCCGCAACAGTAACAGGAACAGTAGCAGCAACAACAACACCCAATAGACCAGTTACAACCAACAACCAACAGTGATCGAACTTTATCAATCACTGAACTAGTGACTAGAGCTCGAACCCAGGCAACAATAGACAACCAAGCAGCAACAAAACAATGTAACAACAGCAACGACCAGTGGCAGCACTCAACCAAACCAATAGCAAACACTACCAGTGGCAAACAATGGACCAGCAGTCACTTAGACCAACAAACAGTGACAAACTGGATTGACAGCCCCAAAACTAGCCAAGCAGCACCACTATAGACACACACAACAACCAGCAGCAACACAACAATGAAATAACAGCAACAACTAAACCAGGCAGCAACCAAATGGACCAAACAGCAACCCAAACGATGGACCAACAGCACCAAATCGACCCAGGCAGCAACACACATACAACACAGCTAAGAACAAAAGCCCAGCACTACCAATAACAACAAGAACAACACCCAACCAGCGACCAAATCTCAGACAATGGATCAAAACCACGAAACAGTCCAGACCAATGAAACAGTAGCTTCTTTTGTACCTTTGTATCTGTTTTTCTCCCTAGTTATGACTATGATTTTGCCCTCCAGGTGTTCTACTTATCACACTCTATGTTTTTTGCTCTCAAGGTACTGTTTTGCCCTACCAGATGCTCTCAAAATCAGTATGTATCTCTCAATGTATGAATGTGCTACTGTTTTTACTTCCAGGATGCTCTCAAGTCTCTCTCTATAATGTCTCTATAGTGTGTGTCTCTGAAAAATCTCTCCATGTATTCTCCATCTCTCCCCTTTTATAGCTGAAACCAACACTTATCAGGGCCAAAAAGCATCAGGGAATACATCTGCCCATCCCTCTCTTTGCCCAGCCCATCCCCTCTCTGTTTCCAGCCCACTGTCCCTGAACTTCCACTATCCCTTGTCCATGTATGGACTTTATTAATTAACTATGGTTTCTGCCCAGACAAGGCTAAGTGCCCTGCAGTGACAGCAGACTCCACTGTCCAGCTTCATGTGCAGGGCACCAGGGATATTTCAAAGATGCTAACACCTAATTTCCTAGTCAGCTAATTCCCATCCTAAGTTCAGTTTCAATCAAACACTCCAATTCAATTCACAAGTGTTATTCACTGTCTGGGATATCAAACAAATCGACCTATGCAGCTAATCGACGACATTTAATCAACTACAACATATAACAATGGTAACAAATCAATTACCAAACAGTGATTCTGAAAGTCTCGGCAAAAATGAAAACCAAAAATTCGACGACGCCAAGCGAAACGAATAACTATCCTATGACAAACACATTCGAACAATTAACAGAATGCAACTTGACCAAATAAAAGTCTTTGGGGATGAAGAACAAAAACTGAAAAACTAAAGCACGAGGACCAAATTCAATTGATTAACAAATGGAATATGAAGAAATAAAGGAAGAAATACCATAAGAGAAGACCAACTCTGCATTTGAACGGACCCGGACCTGTCTTGGGTTCAATTCGAACTTGGGATTCAACTTGGACTTGGGTTCTTCGTTTTTGAGGCCAATGGACCTTAATTGAGATGTTTTCAGTAATGAAAACATCCCAATTAAGGTCTATTAGACCTCAATTAGGAAGAAATCGGCATCTAGGGTTCATGGCCGAGATTTGGGGCTTTTACAACCCTGGTAAGATTCGAGCTAAACCAAGGCCGGTGGGGGTATGAGGGAGGCGAGGGGAGGCTATGGTGTGATTTTGGTGAGGTTTGGCATGAATGTCAAATTCCGGCGACCTTCGAACAAATATTCGAGACGCTCGAGCGATATTCGAGGTTAATGGAGGCTGGGATCGTGATGGGGGAGGTGAGGGGAAGGGTTTGGCATTGGTTTGGTGGCGATTGGCCTACCGGAACCGCCGTGAGGCGATTTCCGGCAGGCGGAGGAGGGCGGCGTTACACCGGGTGTTTGAGAGCTCTGAGGGAGATGAAGGGAGAGGGGGGGTTCTGGCTTGGGGGGGCGGGGTATGAAATGAGGAATATATACCAGAGATGAGATTGAATCCTGATCGTTGGATCATTTACGATCAACGATCAGGATCCCCTCACTTAAACCAAACGACGCCGTTTGGTTAAAGCATAGTCTGAGTGTATATTGGGATTAAATGATTAATCTGGGCCGTTGGATAATAAAATCCAACGGTCCGGATCAAGTGTTATACAGGCTGAGGCTGGACGGGTATTTGGGCTGGGTTAGAAGAAATCCGTTTGGGCCTGGCTTTTAGACTGAATTTGGCCCAGCTCGGATCTTCATGCTATATTATATGCATATGTGTATATATATATATATATATATATGTATGTATACATATATATATATATATACACACATATGTATATACCAACCTATAACACCGCTGTTTTTACTACAATTAACGCACACAATTACATATTACCCAAAAAATGTAAATCACATGACTTCGATATCAAACACTGAAAATGCAAAGCCTAGCATATATTTTTGTATTTTTAATTTAAATAAATAAACGTGCACACAAAAGATAAAATTAATACAAAATCACACAAATCATGCCCAACACGAAACTATTTTTATTTTGAATTTTCTGGGAGTACTTCTCGAGTAAGGCAAAAATCACGTGCTCACAAGGAGCATAGTAAAGTATGCTAGCGTTCATTATTAAAAAGCCTTTAGGCCCAAACAGAATGTTAAAGTAAGTTACATAGTGTTATCACAGTGGTCAAGAACCAACACTACTATACAAACAGAATGATCACATAAGCGTTTTTTAGGCGGGATTTATCAATCAGTTTGTCATGGCCCCAATCCCGATCATGATGGCGCCCAACACAATTGCTAGGCAAGCCCGACCAATTAATATTCACAACACAATCACACATCCCATTACCGTTTAACAACATTAAATTAAAAGTTTAACAAGTTTATTATTCGAATAATTTAAATAGAAATAGTATGAAACACTGACATAACCAACATCTCCCAAAGACGTGGGGTCATGAGTCTAGAACCTCTAATATAACAAAGTAGCAAATCCTCAATAGTAGAGAGTTCTAAAATGCAGAAAGGTAAAACGGATAAGGGGAGGAGTCGGGTCTTGCTGACGTCAGGAAGCTACCTCGACAACTCCTGAAAGCTCTAGAAGCAGCAAAACAGCTCGACTAAGCTCCCGGAACACCTGAATCTGCACACATGGTGCAAGGAGTAAAGTGAATACTTCCAACTTAGTGGTAATAGACATATATAATGGCTGAAAGTAAGAAATCCCGAAATATTACAATGCAAAGCTATAACCAATAATTCAGCATATTTAACGGTGGAACAACAGCAAGCAATAATAGGTAAAATAGATAGATATCGATGCATGAATGCAATACAATGCACATGACAGTTGTAGCGCGCAGCCCGATCCATTTGGGTACCCGCGCTCACTGTAGGGGTTCAGACTCCGGAGGGGCTCCTACTGCCCAAGTGCAATATCATCATAGCATTCATTGCGGCGTGCAGCCCGATCCACACTTAGTACAGATATATGCATGTAAGCCACACGGGCACATTCAAGTTTATCATTTTCAGTTCCAATTATTAGGAATTATAGATTAAGTGTTTAAAACTTTAGAAATTCACTAATCAATTCGAGATAGTGCTTAACTCAGGACTAATATCATGAAAACATGCTAAGCATCATAGAAACAGTGATAATAATCCCTAAGGGATCCAAATAATCAGCATACAGTGTAAATATACTCTTAACAATCCAAGTAGGATGTTTACCAACCAATTTCTAGTCAATAATACAATATGAACATCACTTAGACAGACTAAGCCATAGTCCCCAATCACAAACGACCTTGCACTCGCCATAGAGTATGCTCGCCTCAATATAGTGTCACAGTGTGATATACTGGGGTTTCAAACCCTCGAGTCATCATCTACATCTATTACTCACCTCAAATCAGCCACAAGACTAGTACGCTAAGATTTTTCCTCTCGAATCAACCTCCCCGCGTGCCAAATCTGATCAAAACTACAAGGAATACATTATAATAAGCTAATGGAACATAACCCACTTGAAAGAACTCGAAAAATACCAAAAATCACGAAGTTGGCAAAATTCGGGCCCACTTCTCCAAAAATTACGAAATTTACATCACCAGATTCCTCGTCTCGCCACGAGTCCGTACATATTAAATTCACAAGAATCGGAGTCCATTAGACCCCTCAAACCCTAGTTTAAGCCCTCTTAAGTTTCAAGCCCTAACCTCCATTTTTAACCTTTAATTCCTTGGGTTTTTAGTGTTAATCCATGGTTATGCACAATAATATCATGGTCTAAGTCCAAGAATCCATACCTGATGATAGCCCTCAAAGCCCTCTTCAAAAATTGCCCAAATTTTTCTTAGTCCGAAGTCCAAATATTCCTTCACTTTAAAAATCGTGAAAACACTGTTCACTTAAACCCAGCCAGGTTTCCGCTTCTGCAGTTGGGATATTGCACATGCGGCTCCCGCTTCTGCGATCTAACTTAAAATCCTCAAGACCGCTTCTGCGGTCACAAACTGCTCCTACGATGTGTGCTTTAGCGGACTACCTTCTGCTTCTGCAGAAATTGCCAAGCCCCTCAAGGACCGTTTATGTGACCTCCCTACTGCATTTGCAGAATCGCTTCTGCGGTCCCTATTCCGCAGATGCAGAAATACCAGATACCAGAAAAATCTGACCTGCAGCATACTTCAAAACTCTCGTTTAACCACCCGAATTCACCCCGAGGACCCCCGAGACCTCAAACAAAAGCACATATTACCTTATTCAAACTTTCTCGAACCATCGAAACATTACCGTTAACACCAAAATCATCAAATTTCACCAAATGAAAGCCTAAGCTTACGAAATTCTTCCAAAACTCACATTCGATAAAAAACCCGACCAAAACACCTCCAAATGACCTAAAATTTTGCACAAATATCCAAAATCACCTAATGAAGCTACAACAACTTTCGGAATTCCATTTCGACCCTCAGATCAAAATCTCACCTATCAACCAGAATTTGCCAAAATTCAACTTCGCCAATTCAAGCCTAATTCTACACCAGACCTCCAAATTCAATTCCTATCGCACTCCTAAGTCACAAATTCCCCCCGAAGCTAATCAAATTACCGAAATTCACATCCGAGCCCTCTAAATATATAGTCAACTTCCGGTTAACTTTTCCAAAATAAGCTTCCCTCTAAGAGGCTAAGTGCCTCATTTCCAACTAAAACCAATTTAATTCCACCCGATCACCTCAAATATCGATATTGAAACATAGAGAAACATAATATGGGGGAAACAGGGCAGTAACTCACGTGACGACGGGCCGGGTCGTCACATCCTCCCCAACTAAAATAATTGCTCGTCCTCGAGTGGGTCAAGAAACATACTTGGAGCCTCAAACAAGTGAGGATATCTGCTCCGCATCTCCCGCTCGATCTCCCAAGTAGCATCCTCCACGGGCCGAACTCTCCAATGCACATTCACTGAAGCTATATCCTTTGATCTCAATCTCCGAACCTGACGACCTAAAATGGCCATTGGCTTCACATCACAGGTCAAATCATCATCCAACTGAACTATACTGAAGTCCAACACATGAGACGGGTCCCCAACATACTTCCGAAGCATAAATACATGAAATACCGGGTGATCTCCCGACAAGCTAGGGGACAAAGCAAGCGTATAGGCCACATCCCCAATCCTCCTAAGTATCTCAAAAGGGTTAATGAACCGCGGACTCAACTTCCCTTAATTTATCTCATAATGCCCTTCATAGGCGAAACCTTCAACAAGACCTTCTCCCCCACCATATACGATACATCTCGAACCTTCTGGTCTGCATAACTCTTCTAACGCGACTGAGCTGTACGAAGTCTCTCATGGATCAATTTTACCTTATCTAAGGCATCCTGGACCAACTCTGTACCCAATAACCTAGCCTCGCCGGGACTGATACATCTTCGCAGCACCTGGATGAATAGAATACCACGAGCTGTGGGCCTCCTCCAATATCAACTCTCGAAGCACTATCCACATTGGGTATGCAAATCTGGCACTGCATCTTCAACACACTATCACTATCAATAGTCAAATCCCTAGAATCATCATGCTGAACCCTATTTTTAAGGACAAGCAAATGTGGAGCATCATAGTGGCGCCCTCTAATGCGGACATACAAGGAAGACCGAGATACCATACAAGACAATACCCAACTAGGCTCTGAAATATCTAGCCTTACCATCCGATTGGCCAAAGCTTGGACATCAACTGCAGAGGGCCTCTCCTCAACTGGAATATGCGCTAGACTACCCATACTCACTGCCTTCTGGCTAAAAGCATCGGCCACTACATTGGCCTTTATCGGATGATACAAAATGGTAATGTTATAATCCGTGAGCAACTCAAGCCACCTCTGCTGCCTCAAATTAAGATCCTCATGTTTGAACAAATGCTGAAGACTGCGATGATCAGTAAATACCTCACATAATACACCATATATGTAGTGCCTCCAAATCTTCAGGGCACAAACTATAGCAGCCAACTTCAAATAATGTACGGGGTAGTTCTTCTCATGAGGCTTCAACTAACAAGAAGCATATGCAATAACTCTACCCTCTTGCATCAACACACATCTGATCCCAACTCTCGATGCATCGCAATACACAATATAAGAACCTTAAGCTGATTGTAGAACTAACACTGGAGCTGTGGTCAAAGTTGTCTTCATAATATCAAAATCTTTAATCTTCAGCTGGTGATAACCTGACCGGAGATTAATCTTTGAGAATACCCTTGCTCCATCGAGCTGATCAAACAAATCATCAATGCGCGGTAGTGGATACTTCTTCTTCACTGTCACCTTGTTCAACTGCCTGTAGTCAATGCACATTCTCATTGTGCCATATTTTTTCTTCATAAACAAGACTGGTGCACCCCATGGTGACACACTCGGGCGAATGAACTCATTGTCTAGGAGTTCCTAAAGCTGCTCCTTCAACTCCTTTAACTCAGCTGGTGCCATATGATAGGGAGGAATAGAGATGGGCTGAGTGCCCCACACCAGGTCAATATCGAAATCAATGTCCCTGTCCGGCGGCATGCCCGGTAGGTCTACAAGAAACACATCTAGGAAATCCCTTACAACGGGCACAGAATCAAGACTAGGAGTCTCAACTCCAACATCTCTCACAAAATCCAAGTACGATAAACAACCCTTCCCAACCATCTGCTGGGCCTTAAGGAACGAGATCACCCTACTAGGAATGTAGTCAATCATACCATGCCACTCAATCCTCGGAACACCCGAAATAGCCAATGTAATTGTCCTGGCATAACAGTCCAGAATAGCATAGTATGGAGATTGACAATCTATACCAATAATTACATCAAAATCTACCATGCCCAACAACAACAAGTCAACGGATCTCTACACCCTCAATAGTCCAGACAAGATCAATATACATGATCCGTAATAATAGTATCACCCATTGGGGTAGATACAAGCATAGGCAAGGCAAGACAACCATGGGTCGTACCCAGATGATGGGCAAAATATGAAGACACATAAGAGTTTGACCCAAAATCTAATAAAACAGAAGCATCCCTATGGTAGACTGAGACAATACATGTGATAATAACATCTCATGCAATGGCATCCCTCCTGTCTGGGATAGCATAGAATTGAGCCTGACCACCACCACATCGGTCTCCACCCCTAGGGCGGCCCCTAGCTATATGGGCCCCACCCTTACCTGAATAGGATGGTACTAAAGTAGATGGAGTAGAAGAGGAGGTCTGATCTATCTGTTGAGATCAACCACCACAAAGCTGAGGACACTGTCAGCTCATATGACAAACTCACCGCACGCGTAGCAACTACTCGATGCTGCAGAATGTGTTTGAAGGGAACCCCTCGCTGTAGATGAACCCTGGGCTGAAGAGGCAGGAGTAGAACTCTGAGCTGGAAGGGCACTAAGTGAAGACTCGCCCTACTCAAATCCCTGATGTCCACGGCCTGAAGAAGCCCCACTGTACTCTGGATGAACTGACTAAGGAGGCCTGAAAGAATGACCTCTGCCACGCTGGAACTGTAACCTAAACGGAGCACCACTGAAGCTACCTGAACCTCGAGGCCTTTTGGCCGCCCTCTCCTCACACTCCCGACGGCGATCTGTCTCAATCTATCATGCCATTTCAATTACCTCCTCAAATGAAGCGGCTACAACCATCTCTCTAGTCATCAAAATGTGAAATGGATAGTTAAGGCCATCCACAAACCTCTTAATCATCTCTCGATCTATCGGGATCATCCAAGTAGCATGTTGATCCAACTGTGTAAACCTCAACTCATACTAGGTCAAAGTCATATCCCATTGAATAAACAACTCGACTAACGATGCAACTCCTACATGCGAAACTGCAGCACATACTTCTCTAGAAAGAGAGTGGATAACTGCTGCCAAGTAAGGGACGCTGCTCCAGTAGGCCTACGCCTCTCAAACTCCTCCCACCAAGTAAATGCAAGCCCTGAGAACTGGAAGGTAGTAAAAGCCACTCCACTCGACTCCAAAATCCCTGCAGTGCGAAGCATATGCTGACACTTGTCTAGAAATCCTTAGGCATCCTCGCCCTCAGTACTACTGAATGTCGTAGGGTGGAGTCTACCAAACCTTTCTAGTCGATATTGCTCGTCATTTGGCATAGTTGGAACCACATAATTTGGAGGTGGTGTGACTGGCTCGACTGGAGCAACCGGTGCAACTGGCTGAGCGGGGCTGCTCCTGGTGTCTGTAATCCCTGAACAACCTGCTTGGGTGTGCGAGCTATGGGGGTTTGATGACCACCCCCCGTATGAGAAGTAGTTGCGGCAGTAGTGGCTGAGACTGCCTGAGCTAGGCCTGTGCAGACAGATAGGATCTGAGCTAATGCCTCTTAAAGGCAAGGAATCACAATGGACATTACCGGTGCCTAAGCGGGTGCTGTTGGAGCATCTACAGCTACAGGCTGGTCCTGAATGGGGGCACCTAGCTGCCCCTGCTGCTCTACCTCAACCACGACCACTGGCACGTCGATGACCTCTAGTAGAGGGCAATAGTGGTCGTTCTCCTCATCCGATAGCACGTGTTCTCTCCATCTGCGAGAGAATAGAATATAGAAGTTTAGTTCTCGAACTACAAAGCCGCACGACAAGATTTCAAGAATATGAAGTGTTTCCTAAATGTTTTGCAGCTTGTAGAGGATCAATACAGACGTCTCCGTACCGATCCGCGAGACTCTACTAAAAAGCTCATGACTCATGAGGCCTAGTAACCCAGACTCTGATACCAACTTGTAACGACCCCAATCCCGATCGTGATGGTGCCAAACACAATTGCTAGGCAAGCCCAACCAATTAATACTCACAACCCAATCACTTATCCCATTACTATTTAACATCGTTAAATTAACACTTTAATAAGTCTATTAACCGACTAATTTAAATAAAAACAATATGAAATACTGACATAACCAACATCTCCCAAAGACCTGGGGTCATGAGTCTAGAGCATCTAATATAACATAGTAGCAAATCCTCAGTAGTAAAGAGTTCAAAAATGAAGAAAGGTAAAAGGGATAAGGGGAGGAGTCGGGTCATGCGGACATCAGACAGCTACCTCGACAACTCTTGAAAGCTCTGAAAGTAGCAAAACAGCTCGACTAAGCTCCAAGAGCACCTAAATCTGCACACATGGTGGTAATAGACATATATAATGGATGAAAGTAAGAAATCATGAAATATTACAATGCAAAGCTATGAGAAATAATTTAGCACATTTAACGATGGAACCACGACAAGCAATGACAGGTAAAACAGATAGATATCGATGCATGAATACAATGCAATGCACATGACCGTTGTGGCGCACAGCCCGATCAGTTTGGGTACTCGCGCTCACTGTGGGGGTTTAGACTCCGCAGGGGCTCCTACAGCCCAAGCGTAATATCATCGTAGCATTCATTGCAGTGTGCAACTCGATCCACACTCAGCCCATATATATGCATGTAAGCCACACCGACACAG